>ML104604.1:224983-419523 GCA_003697995.1 Taxidea taxus jeffersonii | reverse complement strand
GGGGGCTGTTGCTTGGATATAAAAGGTCAGGAGAGCAATGCACCAGGCATGGTTAATGATTAAGCTATGGCATTCCATCAGCAGAATCTGGCAGAGGCATGTTCTCTGTGGCCTCATGGCTTGGGGGGCTGTTTGTAACAGGGTTAGCTGTCACCTTTTATTTCTGATATATGTTCTGTCCAGAGCTGACACATCTGTCAGCCCCACAGACTCTTCATTCAAAGGGAAAGGTAGACTAGCAGCAATAGCAATGCCTAGAGATAGAATTACAAGAAGCCTGAAAAATCTTCCTCTGAGTATGTGTCACCACTATGAATGGAGGCTCCAGGGTCCAAGGTCAAGCTAATGCACAATGGGGAAATCAGGAATTATTCTCTTATACTCCACTGCATGTGTCATCTCTCACTGTGCCTTTTCCACAGCCCTCCCATCTCAATCTGACAGTAATGCTGACTTTGAGCCATCCAATAGGCTCTTTTCTCTACCCTCATCCTTGTTTTTTTCTCTGAGACACTCATCTTTCATATTATTGAACACATTCAGCTTGTAGCTGTGCATTTAGAGAAATAAGCATATCATCAGGTAAGCTATGAGGATCATACTGCCTGGTTTGCTTAGGAGAGTCATGGCTTTTGCCTAATGCCCAGGGATAATTATTAATAGTGTCTTCTTCTGCTCTCAGATTTTCCTCAGTTTGGGAGATATATAGGATCATTAATTACAGCAGAATTTTATCTCTTTTTAAAGGGCCAAAAAAGACCAAAAATCATCAAATATATCCAACAGAATGACCCTAGAGTTAGCTTAACTGTTCATATGATATTAGAGTTGTGAAGGGATTGGTAGTCAACCAGAATAATCCCCTGGGGCCTCAGGATGGGAGGGGATTGTCACAGGAAGTCCAGAGCGGTAGCAGTCCATTCTGCTGCAAATCCCAACTGGAGCTTGATCTCCCCATCAAGTTCAGGTGTCACATTCTCTGTCTTCTGGGAGAGGCCAAGTAGTGGGGATAAAACACCCAGCCTCAGGCCTCTTATGACCCTTGGTTCAAACTTTGACTTTGTCAACTAAATTACCTCTTAATTTCAAGTTCTTAACAAGAATAATAATATATGACTTAGCCAGACTGTTGTAACATTTAGTCACAGAATGGGTGAAACTGTTCAACATAGTTTGCTGATAATAATTTAGAGCATCTATTAATATTATTGATAAATTTTACTTTTCAAATCACTGCAAATATGAACACCTGAAGTCTACGAGAGAGTGTGCATTGGTGGATTTGAACTGTTGAGACAATCATAAGAAAACCCTTCATCTTGGATCTGAAGTATGTATACAGCATAAATTGGTTCTCAGAATATTTTATTTTGATTGGGACAGGAGGAGTCTTGGATATGGGAAAGAAAGAAAAAAAAGGTATCTGAACATAGCCCAGGCATTAGCATGAGTTATAAGATATTCCCCCAACCTGAGATCTGCATTTACATTATAAATAAATAAATGTGCTACTGTCCCATTGCAAAATAGGCAAGATATAAAAATGATGCGAGCTGTCTTGGAGAAGTTAGAGCCATTAGTAGTAGTAGTAGCAGTAGTAGTAGTAGTAGTGTTTAGGTATTTGGTGTGTAGGTGAAGTTTATTGTTCACGTAAGAACAGATCACTGAGGGGTGCCTGGGTGGCTCAGTCGTTAAGCATCTGCCTTCAGCTCAGGTCATGATCCTGGGATTGAGCCCCACATCCGGCTCCCTGCTCAACAGGAAGCCTGCTTCTCCCTCTTCCACTCCCCCTGCTTGTGTTCCCTCTCTCACTATGTCTCTGTCTGTCAAATAAATGAATAAAATATTTTTAAAAAAAAACAGATTACCGAGAGCAGTTGCAGAAGTAGAGCAGCTACCACTGCAAGTGAAAAGGAATTCAATCAAGTCCAATTGTTCACAATAACAAGTCAAGGTGAAACAAACAAGCGCGATCTACTACTATTTTCATAGAGTTGGGTACGCTGAGCCAAGTGCCTAAGAGCACACCATAAAGTTTGCCCATAAGTGCTAAGGCATTACCTCAAATTTGGGCTTAACCTGTTTTGAGGAGCCATATTTTTAAAATATTTATTTTGTTTATTTGAGAGAGAAAGAGAGACAAGGAGAGAGTGAGAGAGCTCAAGTGGGAGTGGCAGGGGCAGAGGGAGAGAGACAATCTCAAGCAGACTCCCCACTGAGCGTGGAGCCTGACACAGAACTCAGTCTCATGTTTGATGCATGAGATCATGACCTGGGCTGAAATCAAGAGTCAGATGCTTAACCATCTGAGCCACCCAAGTGCCCCACTGGGAAATAATATTTGCTTAGGGAGTTAGAATTTGTATTAGAGAAATGCAAGGAACCACTGGAGAGAGACTTCAAATTATGGTTTTGAGACCATCTGGATTAAGTCACTTGGAAATCATCTTTGAAATGCTGACTTCTGGGTCTTCTCATTATCTAACAGAACCTATGCCATTTGACTATTTGGGAATGGGATCTGAAACTCATGTGGCATTTCTATCCTCATGAATGTTTAGAAAGAGTGGCTCTTTGAACAATCCAGTGTAATGAAGGGAAATAACTCATCAAGACCCAGTAATGGTAGGTGGCATTATCTTCATATGACCCTTGAGACAACTGAGGGTCAGAGGAAGTACAGTCAGCATAGGACCCAAAGGATATGGGTTACAAAAGAGGGAAATCATTGTTAGCCACCTCTCAACTGAAGTGGCAGTGAGATGCTTTCCCAGATTCCCATCTTCTTGAAGCAGTGGACTTGGGGAGGTAAGATGATTTAGGATGGAAAAATTTTTTTTGATTATCTGGAGAAAATTTCTATTAAAAATCTGAAAAAGGGGGCACCTGGGTGGCTCAGTGGGTTAAGCCTCTGCCTTCAGCTCAGGTCATGATCTCAGGGTCCTGGGATCAAACCCCACATAGGGCTCTCTGTTCAGCGGGGAGCCTGCTTCCTCCTTTCTCTCTGTCTACTTGTGATCTCTCTCTCTCTCTGTGTCAAATAAATAAATAAAATCTTAAAAAAAAAAAAAACAGAAAAAGATGATAACCAAGTACAAAATAATCCCTATCACTTTGAATAAGTCCCATCGCCCCTGCCACCTCTGATTATATCTAGAAGTCGGAGGCATTTTCCAGGGGCAAAAGTAACTATTGCCTTGAGTTTGTGTTTTAATTCATGTTCAAGGAATTGGAAAACACTTAGATTTTCGGGAAATAGTAACTCACAGGTTACTGAGCAGATGGTAATTTCCCCTCTGCCTCCTGCCTAAAAACACATATTGGGTGCGTCACAAGCAAAGCCCAGCCTGGTTATAGCTCTGTTACTCAGTCCTGAAGCATTTGCTTCTGTATTTATCATGCAGCTGAGAATATAAATACAGATCTTAGACATCTGTAGTGAGGCAGTTTCAGGAGACTGCAGGGCAGCATATCAGTACAGAATCTGAAGACAGAGCATTCATTTTTGGAATAGGTTTGATTTATAGAAATAGACCCTTGGGTCCTTTGCTTTGGATAAATGTTCTCATCTGATCAGTTTGTTTCTTGCCACTGCACAGAAAGCAATCACTCATTCACTCCTTTCTTATTCAACCCCAGAGAGCATGGCCTGCTGATTTAGAGCAAAGATTTTTAAATTTTAATGTGCATACAAATCACCTGAGGATCTTGTTAAAATGCAGATCATGATCCAACAGGCCTGAGATTCTGCATTCCTAACCAGTCCTAGGTGACCTCATGCTCACTAGTTGGTGGACCGCATGGAGTGACCAGATCTTAGAGTAGAGCCCAAGTTCACAACCAAGCTTTACAACTCACTAGTTATGAGATCATGGAAACATTCCTCATTTTAAACATATATATGTTATGTATATACATGTATATAATGTTCATAGATAATGAGAGTGCCTAACAGGACTATTTTAAGGACCCAATTGTGGTAGGTGCAAAGTGTTAAAATAATTTCTTTTTTTATTTATTTTTATTTTTTTTAAAGATTTTATTTATTTATTTGACAGACAGAGATCACAAGTAGGCAGAGAAGCAGGCAGAGAGAGAGGAGGAAGCAGGCTCCCCTGCTGAGCAGAGAGCCCGACTCGGGCTCGATCCCAGGACTCCGGGATCATGACCTGAAGGCAGAGGCTTTAACGCACTGAGCCACAATAATTTCTTATAACATCATGCTACATCAACTGATGCTTGCTGTCACTGAAACCAGGCATTTATTGCATGCCTATTAGATGCCAGGGTTTTAGGAAAAGAAACAGAAGATGTGATTATTATTCTCTTACATCTAATAGTCTGGAAGTGATCAGTAGAATGGATAGATGATATATAGATATGTAAATCTCCCATAAGTTAGTTGATGGGCTAGTGCATGCTGTGATGGAGGAATACTGGTTATGGGGTCAGGAAGCCTGGGAACTCCTTTTCCTCTGTCATAAAGGATTTTGTGTAAGCCCCTTTCTTTCTATGGGATGCTGTTTTCCCATTTGTAACAGAAAAAAATTATACCAGACCATATAGTAGTATTTTCTAAGTCATGACTTACAAGTTTTATGATCTTGGTTGATTTGTTAAACTCCTAGGCATTATTTTCCTCATTTATAAAATTAAGATAATAATATGACAGTTGGGGTGATTATATATTAGTGTAAATTATTTAGATCATTATCTGGATTCTTTGAACACTCAGTAAGACTCCTCTTCTTAATCCTTCTCCTCTCCTCCCTCCTCACCCCTTACTGGCTCTCTTTTCTTACTCTTTCTTACTAGTCTGTGACCTGCCAATTCATATTTGCCACTACTCAGGGCTTTCTGAAATTGCTTAACCATATACGGTACTTACTTATTTTCAAATTTTATTTAGAGTGGTTCACAAAGCCAATCAATTCTTTAAACGAGAGGTCACCAGATTTTTTTTTTTCCCGAAAAGGGCCAGACAGTAAATATTTTAGCCTTTGCCATAGACAATATGTAAACAGACGGTTGTGGCTGTGATCCATTAAACATTATTTACAAGAAAAGGAGGTAGGCTGGATTTGGTGTATAGGCCACAGTTTGCTCACCCCTGCTTTAAATTAAAGAAACTGTAAATGTTCTGTGATTTATGAGAAAGTTAAGTTTCTTCCAACACAAACCTTTGGTCCATAAAATGCATGACGTTGTAGGAAAGTGTGTGGCTCTGAGCTCTTCCCCATCCATCTACAGGCCTGCCCTTACTCTAAGACCCCCACAGCCTTAGAACCAGAGTCTTACTTTAGAGGAGTCATTCTGAGGTTAAACCTCTTCTTTTTACAGCTAGGGTAAACTAAGGTCCAAAGAGAGGAACTGATTTGCTCAGTCAACTGCTCTGAGGACAGAGCTAGCACCAGAAACTTAGTCTCCTGACTTGCAATCAGGGACTGTATACTTTTTCTCTTTAGTCTGAAAAGAGAAAGAAATAATTTCCTTAAGAGAGAGGAGAAAGAAAAAACAAACCTTCATTTCCACTGGGGTTTTAATACAGAAATGGATTTTTTCAGTCTTTCTGTTAATGGATATGCCATAGTCAGACATGAAAACACTACTATGTCTGCCTAATGGAAATCCCAGTTCCCTGTCCTTGTCATTTGGAGCTCGTATTAAAGGTCTCCTTTCATTCCTAGCAAAACAGAAAAACACCCTCCTCTTACATCTACTCAGATTCCAGAATCATTTCTCTGGCAGTAAATCAGCAGTGAATGAGATGGCTAGTCACATCCATCCACATCCAATCCCCAAAGAAATGGGAACAGAAAGACCTGGAAAAGAAACAGGCTTCCCTCTGCTAGAATCTGAATGGAAATATTTCCTCTTTTAAACCTGTGATTTCTTTATCCTGGCCTTGCTGAGCTGTGTTGGGGTAAAATAAATAAAAAAATAATAATAACAAAGTGTGATTTATTAAGCATATAGTATTTACCAGGCATTGCACTAAATGCGTTAATTGTATGTGGGAGCACTATGAATCTCATTTTAAAGATGAAGGAACTAAGGCACAAAAAGGATAGGAGGAGGGTTATGCTCAGTATCTCCTTCCAGATAACAAATAAATATATAATTCTGACATAGAAATCAATGATGTGGACGTGTATGACTCCATTTACATGAAATGTCCAGAAAAGTAAATCTGTAGGGATAGAAAGCACATTAGTGACTGCCCGAGGCTGGGGGTGAGGACCAGGAGTGACCACAGTGGCCAGTCATGCTTGGGCTGATGGGAATGTCCTAACATTGTATTTTGTGATGGCTGCACAACTTGGTAAATTTACCTGCAATCATGGATTGCATTAAACTTGAAATTAGTGAACTTTGTGGAAAGTAAAACTGAATGTCAATAAAGCTGTTAAAGTAATTACACAGAGCAGAAATCATAAAGACTTCTCTTCACCTTCACGGCCATTCCTCTCATGTGGGTATCTTCGTTTCTCTCTCTCTTTTTTTTTTTTTTAAGATTTTTTTATTCATTCATGAGAGACAGAGACAGAGAGAGAGAGAGGCAGAGGGAGAAGCAGCCTTCTCAAGGAGAAGGGAAACTGATGTGGGACTCAATCCCAGGACCCTAGGATCATGACCTGAGCTAAAGGCAGACATTTAACCGACTGAGCCACCCAGGCGCCCCTCTTCATTTTTCTTTAAAGCCATGGGACGGTCCCTTCTCACCCAGGATTTTTAGCTCCTATTTCTTCTCTGATGGCAGGACATGGAGGGATGAGTGCGGACTCCTACAATGCTAATTTATTGCCCAAATGATAATCCTGGAATTTGAGTGGGTGCAGGTAGAGGAAGAGGGTGCTTCTTTGTTTTAACAGAAATGAAAGCAGACTTTTATTATGCATGGACGATGAAAAGAATAGGGGACTGTTTTTCCCATTAAATGGATACAAGCAGATTTTAATAGATCTTAAAAATGGTTATTGCAATAAGCTCATCTATATATTTGTACATTCACTCAACATATATTCATTAAATCCCTATTATATGCCAGGCACCTTTCTTAATTTGGGGAATAAAAGAATGAATGACACAGGCAGTATCCCTGTCCACCTTAATCTCAGGTCCACCATGCAACATTATTGTCCTCTTTCCATCTTTGAGAAATTCCTACCTATTCTCTGGCTCTATTTGGAGTTAATCTCTTCCATACAGTTTCTCATTTTTAAAAAATTACTGAGTACATTTTACATGTAACATTGTGTAAGTTTACCCCACCCCATTTTATCTACCTCTAATGACTCCAGTTATATCTAAATTGCACTAGAGTTATATTTGTCCATTACCAACTACTAGAATCACCTTCTCTATAAGTCTATAAAATTCCTACTAGTAGGGGCACCTGGGTGGCTCAGTGGGTTAAAGCCTCTGCCTTCGGCTCAGGTCATGATCTCAGGGTCCTGGGATCAAGCCCCGCATCAGGCTCTGCTCTTTGGGGAGCCTGCTTCCTCCTCTCTCTCTGCCTGCCTCTCTGACTACTTGTGATCTCTGTCAAATAAATAAATAAAATTTAAAAAAAAATTCCTACTAGTAGATGCCATGAATAATTCATCTCTCTGTCCCTCACAGAACCCATTATAATGCCTTGCACACAGCAGACACTCAATAAACCTCTCTTAAATGAATTTGTTAATTTATTCACTAGCTGATTTTAATGTATAACTTTCTAGGTGACAGGTACTCTTCTGGGCATTAGGAGATTTAATAGTGAACGAGACTGGCAAGGTCCTTGCCTTTTAGGAATTTACATTTTCTTGGAGGAGACAATCAATGAACAAGAGAACAAAGTGAGTTCACATAATGAATATTAAAAAGATTCATTATGTGAACTCACTTTGTTTAAATAAAGCTTAAATAAAGTAAAAAAAAAAAAAGAAAATAAACAGAGGGTGAATCATTGGAATGGGCATTAGGGGGCCACTTCCACAAGGGTAGTCAGAGAAGGCCTTTTTGAGGACTTGGCATTTGATATTAAACATGAAAATTAGAAAAGAGCCAGCCTTACAAATAAGTAAGTACAAGAATGTTCTAGATAGAAGAAACATCAGGTTGAAAGACTCAGACCCAGACTATTCCTTCCCTCCCTTCCACCTTTTCTTCTCCTTCCTTCCTTCCTTCCTTCCTTCCACAGATTCCCAGATTAATAGATTAGGATGAGATTGAAAAACTCATGCAGCCCAAGCCCTTGCATTTTCCTAATACATATAGTAATGATGCCTATGTATTTAGCTCAAATGTATTTAGATGTTGGTCCATTCAGCCAAGACTATTCACATAGGATGGTTCAGCTGTGCATTGATGAGAGTGGAAGGTAAATAGTCAAATCCAGTAGAACTGGAGGTTATAGGTCTAACCAAATCTTCCCTTATGCTTATTCTTTTGTGGAAAGAGAGGACCAACACTGCCCACCCAATTCCCAACCACATTCACATGGTTGTTGGTTGGTTTACTTAACCATACAGATGAAGAGGACCAGAGTGGTTAAATGCATGGGTCTCCCTCTTAGCCCTGGGCATTCATCCTGGAGTTTATGAGTTGTATGATACAGGCAAGTTATTGAGCTTTTTGGAACTTTAATTTCTTTATGTATAAAATAAAGATTACATGATCTACTCATGGTTACCTGGAGATGGTATAAGAGAAATGTGTGAGTGGGCTTTCAACACATGGTGTATGTTATTCTCCTTACTTTTATCAGTGTTATAGTTTTAATAGTATGTGTACCAGAGTTATTAGTAGTAAAGTATTAGTGTCATTAAATTATAACAAAAAATTTGTTAGTATTACTAACAATATTGTTTGGTATTAATATAAGTGATTATTCTTTTTTAAGTATTCTGTCAGGGTTCTTATTATTTGTATTCATCTGATTAAATAATACAGAAGATAAAAATAATACCCATGGTCAAAATCTATACATGGGCTGATGTTCTCATGCTGAAGACCAAAAACTGGGCAAGCTGAGGTTATCTTTTAAAAAAATGGACTAGGACTAGGTTTCATATTCTCTACAAGGTTGATGCTCAGCAAACCACACTTGAATTTACTGTTGTATCATAAGTCTCTGGGGTGGTCTTGTTAGGAGCTGGGGGCTAGAAAGAAGATTAGAGAATGTTCTGGCTGGATGTGTGGGGCTGCTGCAGGTGGGTGGCCCAGTTCTGGTCCACTCGGAATCATGGCACCTGCCCAAATCAGAAAGCACAACTGTTCACAAAGGAAAATTTTCCTGTGAGGAAAAAAACAGTGGGTTCATAAAGGAGAAATGAAGGGCAGGGCTTGGCTATCTGGGTCAGGAAGGATTTATAGGGAAACAAACATAGTAACTCGTGAGACATTAGAGGAAATTATCTTTAAGAGAAAGACCGGCTTGGCTTAACTCATCTTTCCATGTTGTTACATTTTATTGGTGCTTGCTGGGTGACAAATCATCCATTTTTAGCTTTTATTTAGCTTTAGTTTTGATCTTATGAGTTAAGAATGACTAATACCCGAAAGGGTACGACCCTGGAGCAAAGCATGCTGGGAAAGCACATTTCTCGGTGCATGTTCCCTCTGTGCCTAGAGACTCGGATTCAAATAAAAATCAAGACTACTGTCCCACCAGGGGCCATTACTTTGGAAAGTACAACAGGGCTTTTGAATGTTTTTGTCTGCCATTCTTATTCAAGGTTATCCAAAGAGGAATCTGCTTCAAGAGAGGAGAGAGTAGTAGATTTAATTGGAGCTTTCAAACAATGTTCAGCCCAAAGCTAAGATGCTCAAAATTGAATAAGTATTTAAAACCACTGGCCAAAAAACACAATTAGTGTCTTCAATAGGCATCACTTCTTGAGTCTCACTGGCTTAGAAGAGCAAGTGCAAGGGATGAGAGGTTCTGTTCTTGTTTAATTCCATTAATGGTCAGGCTGTTGGGGAAGAAAGCTAATCATCTCCCATCCTTTTCTGACTATTTTTGTTGCTAGAGTTATGCCCATAAGAGGTCAACTCTCAATGGCTGAAGAAGGGAGCATATTGGATATCTAGTTTTGAACTTTGACATGTACAGGCTGTGATGTGCTAGTCAGAGGCTAACTCTGGCCAGTCTGCTCCTCTCAATGATCTGGGAAGGGAAGCATGTTTATGGCTTTAGCATCTCCACTTTACAGATGAAGAAATAGATTCCTGTAGAGTTAGGGACTTGCCTCAAATCATACAGTAAGTTAATGACACAGCCACAATATGAACCAGTTTCCCAAATTCTAGAATCTATGCCATAATTGTTTGTACAGCCAATGACCTTTTTCACATTTTCAAAAATCAGAAAAATGTTTAGTGACCACCCTCTGCATGTGTCTTTATTTATCTTGACCTGTGGGCTAAGATGTCCACAATCTCTCCTCTTGCTAAGCCACATAGAATTGCCACCTGGTGACTTTGCAGTAAGCTCAATAAAAGCAGGTATGTGAGGTTTACAAGTAGAGATATTTCAGCATATAATTTGCTGCCATTAATTGCATCTTTAGAGTCCAAGAATGTTGGAGAATGAATGGAGCTTAACCCCATCATTTTATATTACAGAAAGGGAAACTGAAATTTAGAGAGGAAGAAGCCATTGCTTGAGGTTCATACTGTAGACCCCTCAATGTCCTCCAAGAACTGATGTGACAGTTCCTGATAAAGGAAGTTCATGGAAAAAAGATAAGAAAAAAGATGTATGAGCATTCCTTTTTCTTTTACACAACCCTGCCAACACTTATTATTTCTTGCTCTTTTGATTCTAACCATTCTGACAAGTGTAAGGTCACACCTCATTGTGGTTTTGATTCACATTCCCCTGATGATTAATGATGTTGAGCATCTTTTCATGTGTCTGTTGGCCATCTGTATGTCTTCTTTGGAAAAAGGTCTGTTCAGGTCTTCTGCCCATTTTTAATTGCATTATTTGGGTTTTGAGGGTTTTTTGTGTGTGTGTTTAGTTGTATAAGTTCTTTACACATTTTGAATATTAACTCCTTACTGGACACAATATTTGCAAATATCTTCTCCTATTCAGTAGGTTGTCTTATTGTTTTGTTGATGGTTTTCTTCACTGTGCAAAAGGTTTTATTTTGGTGTAGTCCCAATAATTTAATTTTGGTTTTGTTTCCCTTGCCTGAGGAGATATATCTAGACAAATATTTCTACGGCCAATGTCAAAGAAACTATAGTTTATAGCTTATATTGTCTACACCGCTGGTAGGAAAGCAAATTGGTACAGTCAGTATGGAAAATAGTATGGAGTTTCCTCAAAAAATAGGATTACCATATGATCCGGTAATTTCACTACTGGGTATCTACCCAAAGAAAATGAAAACATTGGTTTGAAAAGTTATATGCATCTCTGTGTTTATTGCAGCATTATTTACAACAGCCAAATTATGGAAGCAACCCAAGTGTCCATCCATAAGTGGACAGTTAAAGAAGACATGCTACATATCTATATACACACATATATGCATATATATATTAAATATGTTTTATATATATGGATTACTCAATCATAAAAAAGAATGAGATCTTGATCTTGACATTCGTAACAACATGGATGGATCTAGAAGGTATAATGCTAAGTGAAACAAGTCACAGAGAGAAAGATAAATACCATATGATTTCACTTACATGTGAAATTTAAGAAACAAAATGAACAAAGAAAAGAGAGACAAACAAACAAACAAAAAAACCAAACTCTTAAATACAGAGAACAAACTAATGGTTACCAGAGGGGAGGTAGATGGGAGGATGGATGAAGTAGGTGAAGGGGAACAAGAGTACCCTTATCATGGGGCTCCTCGGTGGCTCAGTTGGTTAAGCGCTCTCCTCTTGATTTTGGCTCAGGTTATGACCTCAGGTTTGTGAGACAGAGCCCTGTGTCAGGCTCAGGGCTGGGCATGCAACTTGCTTGGGATTCTGTCTCTCCCTCTCCCTCTATCCCTTCCCTTCCTCTCTCCCTCTCTTTAAAAAAAAAACAAAACCGAAAAACAAACAAACAAAAAGGCCTAAAAACAAAAACAAAGAGTACACTTATGATGAACACTGAGTAATATATAGAATTACTGAACCCTTATATTGTATACCTGAAACTAATATGACACTGTTAATTATACTTCAGTAACAATTGAAAAAAAAAAAAAGAAGCATGCACTTCTATGAGGCAATCTCTGCCACTTCCTAGCTGTGCAGCCTCAGATAAGTCTCTTAAATTCTGTGACTCTCAGCTTCCTCTGTGTTAAATAGTAGTAACAATAGAACCTATCCCATTGGGGAGGTGAGAACTAAATGATATTGTACATTTGAGCCACTGAGTGCAGGACCTGGTCCACAGCAGTAACGCAATACATAGGGGCTTTATAAAGGCTGATCAGGTCAGGGTATGGAGAGATGGAGTGGGTTGGGAGTTAGGACAGGGCCAGAGGGAGCTGAGGGAGTGATTTTTGTCTGTCTGTTCCCACACTTGGTTCTATTTGGGAAAACAGAGGGGTGAAGATAACAGGAAAAGGGGGCATGTCCTTGGGTAAATCGTCTATTGTTGCCCAGATGTCACTGTGGTTAACAAGGAAACCCCCTGAAATCAGTGTGTCCACAGCTCCAGATATGACTCTCCAGGGCTTTCAGCAGCAAGTAAGGGGTTCCAAGAAGGAGCCAGGAATGAGGCCGTGAGGAACGGGAACATTTATTTCTTTGGGAGTCTTGCTCTTTAAATGTTCTCAGAGTTCTGGATGAACTGAAGTGATCTCTGGGCTAGAATTTGGTGCTGGAAGACAGTCTCCATTCCACCTTGCCCATGTTTATCTTAGTCTATCACTGAGCTAGATGCCAACTTTCCTATTCAATCAACTAATTAGACTTGGTGATGTTTATAAATAGCTTCTGGAGACCCTTTCTGAAACTCCCTTTAAGACTTTTAAAGTCTCCTTAATAAGGACAGATTGCAAGAGTAAAAGGTAACAATTTTCTAAAGGCAAAGGGAACAGACCATATATAAAAATCATAGTAAAAGTGGGAATTTGGGGATGGCTGTCTTCTTAGGAAAATTTCCTGTTTTCAAGTTCATAAATGATCACTCAGACAGGATGTGGTTTAGATTGGCTCTATCACGATAATGATAATTTTCCCACATCAAACAATAAGTAGTATTAGTAGAGCCATATGGAAAAAATAACCTTGTTTGAAAGAACACATTTTTTTTTTCCCAAGCACGTTTAGGCACTCAGTTTTAAGCAGCGAAAAACAACCCTTATCTATTCATTTACAAACAATCCTGATCATTCACTGCAAGTAGTCATACTTCCCACAGATATCCTTGACATGGGGCATCCTCCAGGTAAGGGTTAGTCTTCAAGTTCTAGGATAGAGTTGTAGTAGGTCTGTTCTGCTTTAGCTGAGCAGAATTTACATGAGGACACAGACTCACAGAGGATGGATAAAGTACAAGAAAGCTTCAGTCTCTATTGCTACCTCCTGGAGCTCACGTGAGATACAACGGGGAGAAAAGGGAGGCTTCTTAGTCAAAATGACACCTTTAGGATTATCATGTCTATTTCTTATCAGTCCAGACAAGATTTGGCAGTTTAAGCTGTGGGCAGTATAGGTAGAGATGTCAGACAGGCTGAGGCCTCTTTGTTTCCTGAACAGAGAGGAGACAGCTCTTTCAACAGAAGGTCCCAGCGGGTACAAGAAGAGTAGCACCAGCCTCGTGTGCCTCTGATGGCTTTGGCTGTCCCAAGAGAGAGCCCTCTACCCACCAATGAGGTGCAGTCTGGCTCCCCAGGAGTAGGCGAGCAAGCAGTGGATAGAGCAGGCCTCCAGAGAACTGGCCCAGGGATACTTACCAATCTAATCAGAAATCAGATCATAGAAACATGGAGTTCCTGTGCAAGCAGCAGAGTAACCCAACCATAGCCCTAGGTAAATAATGTTAATTAGTCCTTCTGTTGTTAAAATTATATTTTGCTCCATATCATATCTCATATCATGTTGCAATGTTTATAGCAACCTTAAAAGGTAGATGTAATAGATATGGTGAAAATCCTCACCTAGCAGGAATGAAAACTGAGCACTGATGAGGGGAAAATGAATCAATCAAGGTCTAGAGCTGTAAAGTCCAAACTTCCAGGTCTTGGAACATGTTTTGAAAAATGAACAATGTATCAGGGCCTTTTTACTGGAATCCATTCAGTCACATAATTCTCTAAGTCATTTGAGTGCCTACCTCGTTGCAAGCACTATTCTGGGCACGTGGGTGACATCACAGAACAAGATGGACTGAAATTTCTGTCTCTGCATCAGATACAGAATGAAGCATGTGTAATGTCTCCCCTACCACCACACAGCTCTCCTGCCGTGTGACTTCCAAACCAGGGTGCTTATCGTCTAGGGGGGAGAGGGAAACAGATAATAGGCAATAATGAGTTTAAAAACTAGATAAAAGGTGATCTGGGAAAAGGGGAAGCAAGATAAAGGGGATTAGAAGTATCTGGCGGAAGAGAAATTAAAATTTAAGTGGGATGATCCTTGTGGACCTCATTGAAAAGGTGAATTTGAGCTTGAAGGAGGTAAGAGATAGGGTGATCTGGGTAAGAAGCTTTCCAGGCAGAGTATATACACAGCAAAGGAGGACACTCTAAGGAGCCTGGCATGGCTGGAACCAGTGAGTGAGGGAGAGAGTAGCAGAAGTTGAGGTTAGTAGGATAATGGGGGCCAAATCATGGGGGCCATGCAGGCCATTGTGATGACTTAGCTTTTACTCTGCAATAATCCTAGAGTCTCTGCAGAGTTTTGAGCACAGAAATGGTATAATCTGATTTCTTTTTTATATTGTTCCATTGGCTTCTGGGTTGAAATTAGGTTGGAGGGGGCAAGAGTACAGCAAGAAATCCAAAGGAGGTAAGTGACAAAGACAGTGAAATACTGGTCATGGAAACTTTCAAGCTGTCCGAGACACACAAGAAGACATTCCCCATTCTCTTTTGCTGTGAGGTTAGTATGGTGTGACTGAGTTTTATCCTGATGTGATGACACCATTTCCACACCTGCCCTAAAATCTGACATCTGATATTCTAAACTTGGCCGCTTCTGGAGCCCTCATGAAGACCCATGTTGTGAAGAGAAGCGCTGTAAGATGGAAGGAGCTTGGGTTCTCAGCGACAGTGTGGAGCACGGCTGCCTGTCCCACACCAACCACACCGCACTGTGTGACCTGAGCATGTTTGGAAACTATCAGAAAGAACAAAGAACTTTTTTTTTTTTTTTTAAATTCCCAATCCCACTTACTTCTTTCAGCCTTACTACTAGTGATGGTTTCGATTCACTTCCTGTTTTGATTTTTCTAAAACAGGAGTGTACTGCACTGACTGGTTGTCCCTTTCCTCCTCGTCTCATTAACAGCTGCCCAACATCACACTTAGGTACTGTCATTCTTCCCACATCACAGCACGCACCACTGACCTGACACACTTAGGGCAGACTCTGAATCACCGAAGTGCTGGATGTGGAAAATAAGACAAGAAGACAACAACAAAAATAGCTAAAATTAAAACAAATTTCCCTTTCCTTTTTTTCTTAAAAAGACATTAAATTTGTGGCAGGGTTTTCTGGAACACTCAGAATTGTTACCATTCGTTAGAATTTTTAAAATAAAGCATGATTCGCTAAACCAAACTGTGAAAAATACTTAAAATCCCCACCACTACACTGTCTCTCTCTCCATCCATCCATCCATCCACCTATTTATTTCCTTTTATCCTCCATCAATTTTATGATGTTTTATAAAATATCATTTATTAGAAATTCTTTTTTTTCTTAAGATTTCATTTATTTATTTTAGAGAGAGAGAGAGAGCATGAGGGGAAAGAAGCAGAAGGAGAAGCAGACTCCTTGCTAAGCAGGGATCCTGACCCTGGGATCATGACCTAAGCCAAAGGCAGTTGCATGACCAGCGGAGCCACCCAGGGGCCCCAATTATTAGGTGATTCTTACAGTTAGAAATCTGTGTTAGTGATAGGCAAACAGTGAACTCTGCCCAAAGATACTAGCATATATACCCTCCATTTGGACATAGGAAAGGTATTGCCCCTCCTTCTCTTTAAAAAAAAGAAAGAAAGAGGGCGCCTGGGTGGTTAAGTTGGTTGGGTGTCCAACTCTTTATTTTGGCTCAAGTTATGATCTTGGGGGTTGTGGGGTCGAGCCCCACATTGGGCTCCATGCTGAGTGTGGAGCCTGCTTAAGATTCTCTCTCTCTGGGGCACCTGGGTGGCTCAGTGGGTTAAAGTGGGTTAAAGCCTCTGCCTCTGGCTCAGGTCATGATCCCAGGGTCCTAGGATCGAGCCCTGCATCAGGGTCTCTGCTCGGCAGGGAGTCTGCTTCCCCCTCTCTCTCTGCCTGCCTCTGCCTACTTGTGATCTCTGTCTGTCAAATAAATAGATAAATAAATCTTTAAAAAAAAAAAAAAAGATTCTCTCTCTCCCTCTTCCTCTGCCCCTCCCCAACCCCTCTCTATAAACAAACAAACAAACAAACAAACTGCCTCATCAGTCTCTTTAGTCTCTCCAGAAGGTTGGGGGTTAAGAAGGAGGGAGCCATAGCACCTCCCTCTGACTAATGGATGAATAGACTCAGAGAAGTAACCTGAGTGTCATCATGCCACACTAAGAGGCAGAGCCTCTCTGGATGTGAGGGACAGAGAGCATCACCAAGACCCTCCATATCACTGCAGATGCTGCCACTTTTGAAACTGGTGAGGCCAGAGGCTGACACTGCAAAACCAACCCACAGAATGGAAAGAAGCACCAGGACTGGAAGGTTTAGGAAATCAACCCGGATTCAGCCAGAATTGGGTGTGGAGCCTCCACATGTCACTTTCTAGGTGTAGCCCTTGGCAGTACTGATTACTCCTTGTGTCCTTAAATATCAGTACTCTATAAAACATTTAGCACAATACTCTGGCTGATGGTGAGGATTCAAGCTGTAACCACAGGGTTATTCCAGGGCCACTAACAGGTCTCCTGATTCAGAAGGGAACATCCCAAGGGCATTGTTGGGTCCATTTATAAGATCTGTAAAACATCACATTTACAAGCCCAGCATCAACAGGCAGACTGTGAGTCCTTGCTGAAGGTCAGAACAGAGCTAGGCAAGGAAGGTTCTTCAGGGGTTCAGATAAGAAGGGTGAGCTGCTTCCAGAAGGCAGAGGAGGACCATGCCTGGCTCTCTCTCCTGACTTTGCTCATCTCCTTTCATGTAAATGGGTGCCTTTGTGTGGGAGGGAGCAGCAACCTTGTCCTCTCCACACATCTCCCTACCCCCTACCATGGCCAGGGACAGACAGAGGGCAAGACAGACATGTGAGAGACAGAGCAGCAGGGAATATGATGGACACTGGTCATTTGTCTATTACAGAGGGCCTGATGAGTCTGCTATCAGAGGCAATGCAAAAAAACAGAAAACAACAACGAAAACAAAAGCCCCGCTGTTTTTCATCTTCATCTCTGTAAGCTCTTTATGGTGTCAGAAATGACTTGCCTCAAAGATTTCATGTATTGCTACCTTTTATAGGGAACAGAGGGATTTCCGTGGGATCTGCCAGGTAGGTTGGTGGAAGAAGAAGAGGAATTAGTAAATTTATATACATAATCAATTATAAGCTTATGCTCTGTGCTACACACTCATGGGCATCTTACATTATTTCATTAAATCTTTACAAAAGGTGGCTATCCCCTTTTTAGGTATAAGGGAAGCACTTTTAGAAAAGCTGCATAGCTAGAAGGTGTTAGAGCCCAGAATCTACCCTGGTTTGTCCACTCCCGTCTCTTAACTGCCTTCATCTCTCTATTACATTTCCAGATCTAAGGCAAAGGCTGTGGCATGTGAGGCTGTTGGGTGCTTGCTGTTAGGACCCACAAGACAGGCCTACCTCCAGAGAGCCAGTGTCTGGCCCTAGATTGTGTAGGAGGAGAAAGTGCACATCTGTTAGTCTTCAGCACACAATGCTCAAATTCTTGTAAAGAGTCTGCTTGGAGCTGGTTTTCTTCCCTGTGTGTGACCTCAGGCCAGCAAGCAGCCAGCAAGAGAGAAACACACCAAGGTTCCCAGGGAGGCTGTTGATGAAAGACTAGTCTTTCCCAGAATTGCTTCTCCTGCCCAGCCTCCTGTGGAAGGAATGGGGTAAAGTGGTGAGGGCAGAGGGACACTCTAGACAGTGTCTTTGTGTGTCTATCATCATTAAGCTTTTGCTGATACCTCCTACAGGGAGGAAGATCTGTAAATTATCAGGCAGGGGGCACCTGGGTGGCTGAGTGGGTTAAAGCCTCTGCCTTCGGCTCAGGTCATGATCCCAGGGTCTTGGGATCGAGCTCCGCATCGGGCTCTCTGTTCAGCAAGGAGCCTGCTTCCTCCTCTCTCTCTGCCTGCCTCTCTGCCTACTTGTGATCTCTGTCTGTTAAATAAATAAAAAATTTTTTAAAACCTTTAAAAAAATAAAGTATCAGGCAGGGCCCTGCTATACGACGGGGGGAGAGAATTCTTGTTCTTTCTCGGATTAGGTCCCAGGCTGCAGAGTGGCTTGATGATATACCTGGCTTAATAATAGTGTTTGAAGACTGTCATCATTTCAAACAAATAGGATCGTCCTCATTTTACAGAAGAAAAGAGACAAACCGGGGCCCAAAGATGTTTGCTTGTGAGTCTCCTACAAATGTCAGACTAGAATCCAAGTCTCCTGATTCGTGGGCCGGTGCCTTTCCAACATGGGATCTCTGTAGTCAGAGGCAGTAAGAGATCAAAAGGCTCCCTTGTTCCAGGCCTGGACAAAGGCTCAGGGAATGAGCTTTCAGCTGGTGGGCAGTTAATTCTAGTCTGATATTTTAAAGGGTTGCAAATGGTTCACAATTTATGAGCGTCTCTTCTGTGTGTTCTAAGAACGGATAAACATTCTGACTTTGCTTACCTCAAACACAGGATCAAAACAAAAGAACTATATCTTCTTATGCTTTGGGAGGAGACATGAGAACCACACATACATAGGTAGCGTAGTTCAGTAATTCATCAAATCTTCAGAGGTCAGAATCTAACAGTATTGGCCATCCACAGTTTAGCCATAAACTCACATTTGAAAAGGCTCCTGAAAATGGAAATACACTTGTCAAAAAGTTATAGCTCCCAAACGGTATGCTTTGCTGCCCAGGACAAGCTGTAGCCTGTGGATTATCACAAGGTTTTACACAAAGAAGCCTGGTGAATACTTGTAGATGGAATTTAATGAATGAAGGCACAAAACCTCTGACTCTTCTGCCAGGTCTCATGAAAGCTTATTAAATACACTTTACGTAGCTGGCTTCGTTATTTGCTTCTCCCTCGGCCCTCCTGCCCGCTCCACCCCACCTTTCTCTCTCTCTTTTAATTCCATCAGCAGATGAAACATAGTGATTTAGAAAAGGAAGCAAGTTGGCAGACACAGCGAAATGTCAATAGAAGACTTGACAGCTTGAGAATTGCGGGGGGGAGGGGATAAAGCAGCTCACCTCCCCCACAATATAACATTGGGTTGCTGAACCAACAAAAACTAAGTAAGTTTAGGATCATCAGAGATGTGCACTGACTATTCTAGACTGATGTTTGCTTATAATAGTTTGCATAGAAATGTTTGACACTTTAAAGAGGGTGTTAAGCCTCAGTTATCACTTAATAGAAAGGCCTCTTTTTATGAGAAGGGATCCTTGAGCTTCCTCTGTGCCTTTTACTGGGCCTTCCTCCACAAGTACAATTTGGAACCATGGGAGACTGTGACCTGTAAGGCCCATATTTATCATCTCTCTGGCATGTTCTATACCTCGACATTGTTTTCTATCGTAGATAGTATGGTGAATTTGCAGTCACAGGCAATGCAAAAAACAAAACAAAACAAATCAAAACAAAAAAACCCTAACCCCCCCCCAAAAACAACAACAACCAAAACCCTCTTTTTCATCTCATCCCTTTAAGTCCACCATGGCTCAACCGTCAGAAAACACTTACCCCAAAGATTTCCTTTATTAACAGCTTTCATAGCAAATGAAGTGGGTTTACCATTGTCTATCCTGGCTTCAAGATCTGATAAACAAAATACAAAAGCAAAAATCAACAACAAAAAACAAACAAAAAAAAGTAAACCAAAACACAAATAAAAGGACAGACATGACCTATATATAAAGATTATAGGAAGACAGGCAGACAGACAGATAGATAGATAGATAGAGACACAGATATGGATATAGAATAATGGCTATTGGCAATGAATGATGAGCAAATTGTCTGAAGAACACAAAAGATAGAAAGAGACCTTGTTTCCATGCTGGGCTCTTCCTGATTCCTAAGTCCATCACATGTATTAATTGGTCAGTCTCTATCTACCTGCAAAGCCTTGAGATCAGCTGAGACAGAAATTCAATGTGTGGTTTTAATCTTTCCCATGAATAAGTGGATCAATGACACTTTAGTGGACCAGTGGGAGCCATAATAGATTTACTGCCCTAAGCCATGAGGGTTTCTTGAGAGTTAATCACAAGAAGCAATGTTTAATATTGTCAATAATGAACATAATGATGGAATAATAATGTCAACAGGGAAAATAATGATGACAATAATAAATGAGAATTACCTTTTATCAGACTTCTGGCGTTTGTCTGAAAGTACTTTGATCACTTTACCTGCATTCTTGCAATTAATCCTCCCAAGAACACACTGAGAAAGAAGCCATGAACTGCACATCATTGATCAGGACATTGAGGTTCAAGGAGGTTAATTCAAAGCCCCAACTCACGTAGGTAGCGAGCGACAGAGCTAGAATTCAACTCCAGATGTGTCTGTCTTCCAAATTCGAGTCCCCTCTTCACCTCCTCCTCCCCACTTCCACTCCCATCTTCCAAATCTTCTCATTTTCTTCCACTCTTTAAGGCCAGCTAACTCCAGAGATACGCTCTTTGATCCATTATATCCTAATACATTTTTTCAGGAATAAAAAGATTCAAAACAGTAACATAAGCTTATAAGGGTCGACTTTTACAAGGCACCATGGCATAAAAACTCACAGTTTACAAAAGAATGGAGGAAACGGGCATGTATTTACTAAGTGCCTATGATGAATTAGGCACAAATAATAATATTTTATTATATTCCTCTTAATTTTCTCAGCCAAAGTAGGCATTTCATTCCCATTTTATAAATGAAGGGACTAAGACCCAAGAAATTTTAAGGAAGAAGCTTATCTGGAATCATACATCCAATGGAAACTCTGACTTGGCTGAATCTTCACCAATACAGGCAAGGCAGCTGCACCAAGCCATGTACAACCTGAACACCAAGCCATGTACAACCTGAACCTCCAAGACATCAGGGCTTGGAGCACCCCTGTGCTCAGGCGCATGCCCAGCCTGAAATGGAGCATTTTCCAGACATTCTTGTGCAACATGTGGAAAGTATAAATTTTGGGCACTTTGATGACAGCTATCAAATATGTAAAGGAACATAGATGTTGATGAAACAATTGTATTTTTTATTAATAATAGGACAAATGCTAAAGTGCACATATTCAGTGAACCTCATTGTATATGCTTTCAATAATAATAATAAAAAAGAGCAGTAAAAGTGAAAATGTAATATCATAAGTAATATCGTTAGTAAAATATTGTTGTGGCCATACAATAGAATAAAATGCAGCTCTTAGAATGATGAATTGCATTTAAATTTATTCACATAAAAAGCTGTCTAATATGTAGTCCAGTCAAAAAGCATTTCAAAAACTATGTAGGAGATGCTAAAAAAAAACTATCTCT
This sequence comes from Taxidea taxus jeffersonii, assembly GCA_003697995.1. Lineage (NCBI taxonomy): Eukaryota > Metazoa > Chordata > Mammalia > Carnivora > Mustelidae > Taxidea > Taxidea taxus. Next base: position 397,648 of record ML104604.1, on the reverse strand, counting down.
GAAATGGAAATCCCATTCCTGAAATACACATAGTCCTGGAAAAAATGACCTTAATTCCAGTTTGCTGTAGATAGTAGAATTAAGGATAATCTTTATTTCCTTCTTCAAATTTTCCTTAATTTTCTGAAGTCCAATTTGCAATAATAACAAGTCACCTTGGTTGAGTGCTTTTGATGTGAAAAATAACTTATCTACATTACTTTCCTCACTACAATGACACTAACACAATAATCCCACTTTATAGATATGCAGTTCAAAGCTCAGAGAGGCTCACGATGTGCCTAAGGGAGTGGCAGAGCTGAGATGGAAGTAGATTTTCTGCTTCTATCAACATACTCTTAGCTATAATTCTGTACCACAATAAATATGTAACAATTTTGTTATTATAAAACAATACTTGCAACTATAATAATAATTTAGATTTTTTGCTTTCTACAAAATGCACAATTATCTGCATTCTGCACAACCTATTAAACTGCGTCCCGACTCTCATTATTTTAGGGCTCAGCCATTCTTTATTTTCAGGTGCTTCCTTTTCCTTTTTTTTTTTTTTTAACATATGATGTATTATTGGTTTCAGAGGTACAGGTCCGTGATTCATCAGTCTTACATAATTCTCAGTGCTCATCACATCCCATGCCCTCCTTAATGCCCATCATCCAGGTACCCATCCCTCCATCCTCCTCTCCTCCAGCAACCCTCAGTTTGTTTACTATGATAGATCTCTTATGGTTTGTCTCCCTCTCTGGTTTCTTTTTCTTTATTTCTAATAACATGCCTTCTATAGATGATTAAAATAAATATTAATGTCTCCTCAACTCCTGAGAAAGACTGTTTCACAGGAATTATTAGTATCCAAGGTGCCATGGGACTTTCAGAGGTGGAGTCTGCAGGGCTGGGGTCTACCACACCCAAACCTCACAGAATACTAATAAGGGTGGAATAAGGCAGCAAAAATCTAGGTCCACCACTCTACCTTCTGTTGTTGGACTGTACTCACAAATAATGTCACTGTTCCCGGCCATCAGGCCCTACACTTTTCTATCCAGTTACCATGTAGGATTCCATGGCTCAGACACTATAATAACCTGTGAACTCCCTGAAACCAGAAGCCTTGGGCTTGAGGAGATCTTGCCAAATCGGTATCTCCAGCCCCTCCCAGCACTCCCCACCCCTGTCCATGCACTCCTCTCCCTGCCTCCCACTCTCCTTCCACAGCTGATCACAGTGCACTGAGAAACTAGACAAGTTCTTCAGTTCCACTCACCCTTTTAACAACTGAAGAGAAACTACTGTAGTCAACTGCAGGATAAATGAAGAGATTCCTAAGGCCATAAGCGCAGCATGACAAATTAGCAAGCACATGGCCCTAGGACAGCAGGGAGCTAGCCTCCCACCCAGGCTGAATCACCAGCTCACTGTTGGGAACAATTTATTTGATGCAAATGAAAAACCAAACATTTATAAATCAGTTAAACAAGAAGCTTAGGGAGAGGGCTTCTGGGACTAGGAAAAAAAAAAAAAAGATTTTATTCTCCATGGGAATTAGAGGATTGGAAATCTGTCAGGATTTGGGACATGCACACATCTGGTGTGTGTTGTTGGGACAGTTAGTCACTTAGAAAAGCCTTGACCAGTGTGAGGCTTTTGTTTCAAGGCCTTGCTCCCACATTCTCCCAATGCCTTTCTTCTAATGTTAGAACTCTATGGAGAGTTCCTGTAGATTCCTTACCAAGCATGCCCTAATGGCTCATTTGCCAAAACTAAGAAACTGATATATTGGTGCGTTATTATTATCTGACTTGGTTCAGATTTGACCCATTTTTAAAGACTTTCTTCTGTTCCAGAATCCAGTTCAGGATAACACATTACACTGTCCTGTCTCCTTAGTCTCCTCAGGGAACCAAGTGTCTAAGTCTTTCCTTATTTTTCATGTCTGTACAGTTCTGAGGAGTACCTGCGGTCAGGTATTTCGTAGTCCCTTATTCTGAGTTTGTCTGATATGTAGCCTCCTGATTCAACTAAGGTTAGGGATTTGGGGTAAAAATTCCACAGAAGTGAAGCTCCCTTTTTATCACACCACATCAGAAGGTCCTTACTAGAAGCAGGGCCTACTGTGGCTGCCTTTGTAATGAAGAACAGTCAGAAGAAAGGCAGGCAGGGACAAGGTTCCCAGCCCTGAGAGGAAACCACCTTTAAAAGAAATTTACATCTCCCAGAAAGGAGCCCTCCACCCTTTCTCACGTGAACAACTACCTGATAGGTAAATGAGCACATGGACAAAAACTTGATTGGGTGACAGGCTCGAGACGGGTTAATCAGATTAAAACCTGCCTACAAACCCATAAAACCCGCTTAGACCTAGAAACTCCGGTGGCAACCCTCTTGGGTGTCCTCCCTCTTCAGGAGCTTTGTGCTATTGTTTAATAATCTTTACTATCACTCAGTAAACTTTGCTTTGCTGCCTACCACTCTTCATCTGGTCTGTCTCTTCATTCTTCCAAGCCGTGTGACCCAGAACCACCCAGAACCCTGCAACACTTGGGCTCTCATAACAGAATATCCTAGACTGGGTAGCTGATAAACAACAGACATTTATTTCTCACAGTTCTGGGGTCTGAAAGCCCAAGATCAAGGGCTACTAAATTCAACATATGATTTGGCCCCACTTTCTGGTTCAAAGACAGCTATCCCCTCCCACTCGAGGGAGCTCCCTGGGGTCCTAATGCCATTAATGTGGGCTCCACCCTCATGACCTAATCATCCTCAAAGGTCCTACCTCTAAACAGCACCATATTGAGGAGTAGGTTTCAATATATAAAGGTTGAGGAGATACAAACATTTAATCTAGAGTATCTGGTAACATTAACCTTGATCATTTGGCTAAGGAAGTGTTTTCCAGGTTTCTCCCTGGTAAAGTTACTGCTTTTCCCTTCTCCATACTCTCTCTGTATGTGATCGGATCACTAAGGATAGACCACATTCAAGGTGGTGCTGGAGGCATGGAAGTGGGGGGTTGGGATTAACTACTTCTACTTCTAATGCAAATCCATTATACACACCAAGTGAATTTAAAAATAAAAAATGAGATCAAGCAACTCTCCTATCTGATACTTTTCAATGGCTTCCTACTGTCCTCGGGAGAATTATCTTCCTCATTCTGCCATCATCTACCTGGGACTGCTGTAGAATTACTTGATACTGAAGTTAGTTCCCTCTATTAACACTTCCCTATAGATGGAGTTCTTCATGGGGATCATAGGGCTAATCACAAATTATCATAACTTGTCATTCTTTTATTTTTTATAAATATTTTTGTCCTGCCCTTTTTTTTTTTTTTTAAGATTTTTATTTATTTATTTGAGAGAGAAGGAGAAGCAGACTCACTGCTGGGCAGAGAGCCCGATGCGGGACTGGATCCCAGGACTCAAAGATCAGGACCTGAGCTGAAGGCAGATGCTTAACCGACTGAGCCACACAGGTGCCCCATAATTTGTCATTCTGTATTTTTTTTTTAAGGTCAGCCTCCTTCACACCCCTGTAAGAATCATATAGTCAGAGCCAGAGGATCCTCATTAGTTATAAAGCTCTTAGTATAAACAGGTTTCTTATACGTAGGCAATAGAAACCAAATGTAGTGGTGCTAGAAAACCATGCTCAGGCCTGAATTTCCAGGAAAAAAAAGTTCCGAATCATGTTTCAGAACTGGGATGATAAGCATACCTCTGTCCCTGCTGCTGTCCTAGTGAGTACTCTGTAAAGAAAACCACCAGATTTGATCTTGGAAAAAAAATCCCACTACCCAAAGCTCGGTGCCTCTAAAACCACCCTGCAGACAAAAAGGATTTTGAGTGGTGCTTCTTCCGTAGTTGCTCACTTGCCAATCAAAGTTTACTGAGGGTAAATCTCATTGGTAGAGCCAGATGACTTGAGGAATTGAATTCATCCCATTCTACCCCAGTGAGATAGGATTTGGCAAGTTAGAAATTCCTAAAAATGTAAGGTGGGAGTTTAACAGGTACTGGTAGCAAGAATGTATACAAAAAAGTCCCATTTACTAAAACGTCATTGATTCTTAATATCCGTCAAAGGAAGGAAGGATTATAGGATCATCAGATTTAACAAATATAAATATAGAATGCCCAGTTGGATTTGAATCTCAGATTGCACAATGAGTAATTTTTTTAAAGATTTTATTTATTTGAGAGAAAGAATGAGAGAAAGAGAGCATAAGAAGAGGGAGGGTCAGAGGGAGAAGCAGACTCCCTTCCAAGCAGGGAGCTGATGAAGGACTGGATCCTGGAACTCCAGGATCATGACCTGATCTGAAGGCAATCGCTTAACCAACTGAGCTACCCAGGTGCCCAGTGAGTAATTTTTTTCACATAAGTATATCTCATGCAATATTTGGTACATACTTATACTCAAAATTTAATTGTTTACCTGAAATTCAGATTTAATTAGGTATTCGGTATTTTATCTTGCAACCACAGGAAGGAGGGAAATAAAGAAGGAAGGAAGGGAGAGAGGGAGGGAAAGAGGAAGGAAGAAGATATGAATCAGGCTACCTTACATTTGTACCACTTGACTTTTGATTCATCTGATTCCAGTTTTACCAAGAGAACATATGTCTATAATTTGACATTTCATGGGGAATTAGCCACTGGGAAAGAATAAACTGGTCAGACTGCCTGGAATTTCTCACTGTTAACTGACAAATTGGCTTTTGACTAAGATGTGGTGTACCCTTTAGCTTGGTACTGGGAAGGAATGTACTGACTTCAGGGATAGTCATATTCTAGTCCATGTGACGGTTAGATTTCACAATAAGAATTAATCAATTACAATTCCAACTTGATACCCCTTCCTGGGAGTTCAATTACTGTGCTGCCAACCTTGAGAGATGGACTTAGTCTCCATGGGTATGCTCAGGGTGAAGGGAATGCAAGGTTTTGTAATTCCATAGGCCATGTTTTCTTTCTCAAACAGAATGACAGGTATAGGAGTGTTAATTATTTCATTCTTTGAAACATTTCATATATCAAAATATTGTGTAAGGTATTTTCAAACAAAAAAAGGATGGAATTGCTTTTAGAACATATTTGCTTGAGTCCAGAATACTCCACTGTGCCATTTTCTTCTGCTTTATCCTGCAACAACATTGAGTTAGCAGATGGTTTCCAGTTACATCTCATATTATGATACCTCCTTTACATTTCCAGGCCTTATGCTTTGCCTTTTGTCTTGGAAAGCCTTCCTTTATCTCTCCTGCAGCCACTTCTTACTTTCTTTTTAAGAAAACCCACAATCATCAAAGGAGACAATGCAGGGTGGTTTTTTTTGTTTGTTTGTTTTTTGTTTTTCCTGCTGCCAAGCCTTTTTTCAGTCTTTCCTTCACCGCTCATTGAAGGAGGGTCTAACTTCTGCCCCTGCCTTACTTCTTTTTTTCTTTTTTTAAGATTTTATTTATTTATTTGACAGAGAGAGAGATCACAAGTAGGCAGGGAGGCAAGCAGAGAGAGAGGAGGAAGCAGGCTCTCCGCAGAGCTGAGAGCCCGATGTGGGGCTTGATCCCAGGACCCTGGGATCATGACCTGAGCCAAAGGCAGAGGCTTTAACCCACTGAGCCACCTAGGCACCCCCCCTGCCTTATTTCTATCACTAGGCTGTATGAGGTCCTTTGTTGCTCCTACCACACTATGCTGTGATTATCTTTTTACAGGTCTTGCCACCAACTCAAAACTCCTCAAGAGAAGGAAATGAGCCTTATTCTTCCTCTACCTCCTGAACTTAGCAATTTGCCTAAACCATGTTTACCCAAGTGAACTGACCCTAGGAAATCCTGTCTCTTAGCCTTGTTTTATAAACTCCATTACAAAGTTGCTGCACACACACATACACAGCAGTCTGGAGTAAAAATTTCTGCTTTATCAGTTGCATAAAGCAAAGCTTGCTTTTCTGTATTTTCAAAACCTCAGAGCAAAACCAAGATCCTACTTTTAACAGTGAGGAAACTAAGACCCAGAGTGGGAGAGTAACCTGTACAAGATCATGTAGGAGTGTGCGTGTGTGGTGGGGAGCTGATTCAGAGCCAGAACTTAGGTCTCTCCCAGTAACACCTGTTGCCAAGTGATGACAAGCAGGTTATCAAACTTCCTGGCTTCTCCAACTCTTAGGTGGAAGTGGCTCTCCCTGGCATTGCCCCTTGGATAAACCAGGTCAGACTGCCAAAGAGCAGCTTGTAGAAATGTCCATGGTCAGTGGCCATTAGTACAGAACTTTTGTACTTCCTACTGCCTGGCCTGCCTTAGCACTACTGCATTGTTTTGGTCAAAAGCCTCTTTGGCAGACCCAATAAGTGATATCTGTGGACTCTTTGGAGGCCTTTTCCCTAGAGCCTCGTTAGCTTTGGCTAATGGAAGCCTTGGCCAAGGTTATCCTTCCATATTTGCTGACCTGAGGTTATTTGGTGTGAATGGGAACAGGAGCTGGCTCCTTAGAAGTGCTTGCAAAAACAAGTTGTTTTCTTTTCAAGCTGTGGATTCCATCAACTAACTGGAATGGCCTTCACATATTTGGCATCAGATACAGGATTGCCTTCACCCTGTCCCTTCAAAATATAAGAGGCAAGAATGCTCTATCCTCAGGGATTTCCAAGGCCAACCTGGAAGATCATTCCAGTGTGGATTTCCCAGACTGGTTGTCCTTTCTTTTGGAATGTGTAATCCTACTTATTGCCGTGCCCATTGCTATGTGGGTAGCTGCATCAGTCAGTTAATCTCTTCTTCTTGCCTTCTTGCCTAGTTCTAGAGGGAAACTCCAGAATAGCTCCATTCTTTTCCATGTGGACCAGAATAAGCCTTCTCAAAGCTACAAGGAACTTTTGACTTCACCTGGGTGAATCCTTCATCTCTACAGATGGAGAAACAAACTGAACGGGAAGGACTTTGACTAAGTACTCAGCATATTAGAACTGGGACAAAATTCAGGTTTTCTGCCTTCTAATCCAGGCCTCAAAACTTCAAGGAATTCTTAGACAACAAACAAAAATAAGGCCTCAAACACTGACACTATTTATCAAAAATGTCCCCCCGGTTTGTTCCTTCAGATTCCTGCTCTCATTCTCTCTCTCTCTCTTTGTTTATTGATCTGTTTATTCATCTTGGGTTCCTGCGTCTGAAATCTTTCTCTACGTCCTTCAGCTTGGCTTCCAAACCCAGCTCGGGGAAGTTCTGTGAAGTAAAGGGAAGGGAGAGAGTTTGGCCAATTGGATTATTGGTCTCGATTCCTCATTCCCCTCAAACAGTATTAACCTCCCACACCCCTGCTATGTCTTCAGGTAGCTGAAACGTATGCTCCTCTCCATGACTCTGGGCTGTTGACTTGTCATCAATATGACATAGCATGCCATCTTCTGCTTCTGTCATCATTGCGAGCATATGTCTGGGTGTTCACTGCCGCTTTAGCCTGGACTCAGAATGAGACAGGGAGAACAGACCTGACCCAGATCTACAGCTGGAAGGTAAATCCAGCCGAACCCAACAGAGCCCAACTGATGTCACACTGTGTGCCTAGAAATGTCTGGAAAAGGCATCTTCTTCAAAAGGGAAAAAGTATCCAAATATACATGGAGGATGATAAAATAGCTTTCAATATTTATTCATTCTGTCACTCATTAAGCTATTCACCAAGCAGTCACTGAGCACCAACTATGAAACTGTCTAGGCCTGAGATTCTTTTTTTTTTTTTTTTAAGATTTTATTTAGAGAGCATAAGCTGGGGGAGTGGCAGAGGGAGAGGGAGAGACAGGCTCCCCACTGAGGAGGGAGCCCAAGGCGGGTCTCCATCCCAGGACCGGAGATGAAGGTAGATGCCTAAACAACTGACCACTCAGGTGCCCCTAGGCCTGAAATCCTTACTCTATGAAACTATGTGTCAAGATTTGCCCATTAATGCATTTTTCTGAGGAAAGGATTTATGGCTTTCCTCAGCTACTTAAATGGGTTCTTAACCCCAACCAAATGACTAAAGTCCCTTGATATAAGGGTTCACTTGGGGTTTGACTTATTTTCCACAAAAGGTCAATACTGAATAGTAGTGTTTTATGGCTGCTTACCTATGAGCACAGACTGAATAAAAAGTTCTGCCCAAGTCATTCGAACATTACTGGAAGGACTGACCAGAGAGTTGGATTGTAACGTGCTAAGTACTGAGTCAGTGCATTAGTCCTTTTCAATGATCATCAATATCATTTGCAACTGACATTCCAACCATATAACTTGTATCCTAAAACTAAAATGAAAATACTAAATGTCTATAAATACTATCTTAAATTTTAATCATCACCTTAATCATTTTGTAATTAGATCTCTGGTATCTTTCTATTAACACCCTAGGAATGTATGCTTTTGTAAAGGTTTTCTCCTGGTACAATAGTATAGGCCCCTAGCAGATCCTTTATGGCTGGCTGACTTTCTTACTTTTTTTTTGTTCTTGTATAATGTGATTTTAAAATCCTTTACTATTATGGTTTATCTGCTCTGCCTTTCCCAGTTTGGCATTGATCCTCTTAAACATATCAGCTAAAAGTGACTAGACTCCAAAGGCAATCAAATATTTACCTTTTGCTATGGACTGAATTATGTTCTCCCCCAAATTCATACGTTGAAGCCCTAACCCTCAAGGTGGTGGTATTTGGAGAAGGGACCTTTGGGAGTTAATTAGAAGACAGGGCCTTGATGATGGGATTATGCCCTTCTCACAAGAAATGCCAAAGAGCTTGCCACTCGCTCTCTCTGCCATGTGTTAGGATGGCAAGAAGGCAGCCATCTGCAGGTTAGAAAGAGATGTCTCAGCAGAAACAGACCATGCTGGCACCTTAATGTCCGGCTTCCAGCATCCATAAATTTCTGTTGTGTAAGCCAGCCAGTATTTTGTCATGGCAGCCTGAGCAGACCGGGACACCTCCCTTCCTGCTCCTCACACGGTGTCTAACAAGGTGCTTGGCTTCCATGGCCTGGGTGACAGACTGGCCCCTACGATGCCAGCCTTAGGAGACCATTCTTGGTTTGCCCAGAATTGACACACTGATGAGCCCAGCAGGCCCTGGAACTCGATGCCAGACCTTTCCACTGTTGGTCTGGATTTCTGGGCTTCCAGTGCTTGCTTACCCATGCCAGCCATTGGGAAGCCAACGACTTCTTGGGTAAGACACCACATGCATGAATAATATGACAACCGTCTGAGTTGGCAGCAAGGGGTGACAGAACTTTCCTAGGGATGAGGCCAACGCTGGCAGATTTCCTGCCTCCATTCAGTTCTTGGAGGCCCAGCAAATTCACATGGCCATGCCTGGGGCTCTAGGACTCACTGGTGGGAAGATTTAGACACAACTGGGATAATATTCTCCTCTGCAGCCACTGGGCAACCTACACAGTTCACTTGTCCTTAGGTCTCCCTCCAGAAGGACTGATGAATGCCTGCTGTCACCCACACTTGCCATTCAGCTGCCTCATGCCATGCACAAGAACAGGAGGAAGTATGAATGAATCTCTTCGATTCCCTCACCTCCTGAATGGGGATCATGAAGGTAACAAATAATGCTCAAGAAACAGTTTTGAGAATCAAATGAGGTAGAGAGGTCACATACAGAGGCTGAACTGTTAGAGCTGCCATCACCAGGCACTGTTCTCACAAGGGTCATACACTTGTTTCCTATAGGGCCAACAATACCTTGAGATAGGCTGTGTTATGCACATCTTACAAATGAGTAAATCGAAGCTCAGGAAATTTACTGACCTGTATGAGCTCACAAAGCTAGTGAGTGTGAAATGTATTTCCCAGTGCTTGGCACACAGGGAGCACCTAATTTGTACTTACTGAATCAGTAAAAGTAGCAGCTTCTGTTAATTCAGGTTGACTCCACAGTCCGTGTCACCAATATTGCGCTGTACTGCTTAACTCTAACTGTAGAGTGCTGTACACCTGTAAAACACTGTTCCTTTCCATTTGGCCATCATTTTTGTTATTTTTTAAATTTTTATTTATTTATTTGAGACAGAGAAGATGAGAGGATGAGCAGGGGAAGCAGCAGAGGGAGAGGGAGAAGCATACTCCCTGCTGACCAGGGAGCCTGATGTGGGGCTCTATCTCAGGACCTGAGATCATGACCTGAGCCAAAGGCAGATGCTTAACTGACTGAGCCACCCAGGCAACCTAGTCGTTGATTTTGACTCCCAAACTGATTACCCTGTGAGTCAGATCCCAGCAGACCTCCTGGATCCTAGTCCTGCCCATTTACACCTTTTGTGGGTGACAGACCTTTTATTGGTTTCTATGTGGGCCAAAAATAAAGGACACATTGGTACTGACACAGCCTGATGACATTATGCAGCAGAAGAAAGAGGGGAATAGGAAAATGACATGCAAGGACAATACTAACAGTAGCCACTCCCTTACCGAATGTTTATCTGCAGGAGGCCTTCCATTATGTGTTTTATATATAGTATCATTTTATCCTAATATAGCCTCATAAAGCAGGGACCCTTTTTCAGATAAGGAATTTAAGAATTATCAATTCAACAACTGCTCCATGCAAGTTTCTGGTTCCTTGGAGAAAACAATCATGGTTAAGCCATGTTCTCTGAATTGACAGCCAAATTTAGCAAAGTCACTGGCATGATTTAGAAGCTGTGTAAGGGCTCTGGACCCTGGAAGCCCTGTGTTCAGATTGCTCTCTCTTGGAGAGTCCTGATGAACCAGACAAAAGGGGGTTGCCTTCTCCGAGTTTTCTCACATGCAAAAAATGGTGATGCTTACACAATAAGATGGGAGACAGCTGTAAAAATAACACTGGATAATGTCTGTAAAGTATAACATGCATGGCACAAATTAATTTACACTTAGTAAATGTTCACTGTTAACATTATTATGCACATGTAGTAGAAAAAAACAAAAACACTGTAAGCTAGCAGATTCAACATGCAGATGAGGATTTCAGACAGTGAATGTTTTTGGAGCAGTAGAAACCACCTCCCTCCAACTTGGGGGTAGGCGTGGGTGGGGGGGCTGTGATCATCACCAGGAAGATCTCAAGAATCAGCCCTTATAGAGTTGCTCTACTCTTTAAAGCCCTGGGGCGAAGGAGGAGCAAACAAAGAAACAATGGGACCCTGTCTGCCTTCCTGCTGTGCTCAGTTTCTATGACAACATGTCTATAGGAAGTCCTGGTATCTACAATTTTTAGTGACTACTGGTTTGGAGGGTACAGGAATACTGCCTTCTCTGTGTTCAGCACTCTTATGGCACCCAGGATTCTCTCACATGCATGAGGTCATTCACATGGCTCCCTCTCCAACCTCCTGAGAGCCCCATCTCCTTATTGGGAGAGGGAATAATTTAGGTGGCCATCCAATTACATGTGTGGTAAGTGGTCAAGTCAGGACTCAAACTCTCGTCTGTCCAGCACCAGGTCCACTGCTCCGTCATCTCCTGGAATATGACAGTGAAAGAGTTGTCTGGGTGAATATAGGAAGGTCATTCAAGGAATGATCCTCAGAAGAGCGGGCAGTTGAGCCCAGTGACCCCACCTGCCACAGACCCCAGTGATATCGTGGGACAGTCCCCCACTTCAGGGACCAGTGAGCATGGTCAGCCCAGAAAGAAAATCTCTTCTACTCCATTCCACTGTAGATGAAAAGCAAGTGATTCCAAATAAATCATTTTTCTATGTTGATTCTGCAAGTACTGGCTATCCAGTTCTGAAATACTGAGAAGCATCTTCATTGAGTGGAAAGAACACAGGCTTTGGAATTAGAGAGATGTGCCTTCTTACATGAGCTCTGACACTTACCAACCAGCCCCATGACTCTGGACAACCCATTAAGGCCACTGGGCGCCTTTGTCTCTTCATCTTTGAAATGGGGGCCAATAAGACCTACTCACAGGCTTGTTGAGAGGATTAACTTACATAATGGATTCAAGGTGTTGAGATCACAATGGACTCTTTAAAAAGTCTTGATTTTTATTACCATTTTATATCAATTAATAAACTGCAGTTACAAAAAGACCTGCTTTCTAGATCCAGCGGCCTTCACACATAATGCCCAATGGTTATAATATCAGATTGCCAGGCAGTTAGCTTGATTTACAGCTTCTAAAGAAAAGCTGTGTTTTGCGATAGGGTGAGAGAGAAACTCACTCCCCAGGCCAGGCAAATGCATGGTCAGTCAACATGTGAGTAAGAGGAAAGATTGAACAATGAAGAGAAAATTTCAGATCTCTGGACTAGATAAGAGTACTTCTGAGTGTAAGCCATTCCTTGGACAACTGTGTATCATTTCCAAAACATGACATTTGTCACAGCTGTTTGGGCTTTGTGCATCCAGTGCATTGTCAGACAGTTGTTCTGTTGTTACCTTGAACTGGTGGTGTTGAAAAGGTCACGTCAGCCACAATGACTTCCAACAGGCTATAACCTTAATATTTTCTTTTTTCTTTTTTTTTTATGACCTTAATATTTTCATATCTCTGCTTTGGACAGTAGACTTTGGATACTGGTGAACAGAGCTGTGGAGCTCAACAATTTCATTAAGCCATCTGAAATCATCCAACAGATAAGCCGTCCCTGAGTTTGGAATTTAGTGGTAGATAAACAAGGACTAAGGCAATTACAACAGTCCTGATAGTGCTGTACCAGGACAAGCAGGAGGTGCTGTGGGGGTTGACAGGAGGACCACCTTAGTTAGTATTGGTGATCAAGACATTATCCATATTATAATAGTAACCAAGAGGTGCCTGGGTGGCTCAGTCAGTTAAGTGTTTGCCTTCAACTCAGGTCATGATCTCAGGGCCCTGGAATCCAGACCCACATAGGGGTCCCTGCTCAGCCAGAGTCTGCTTCTCCCTCTGCCACTCCCCCTGCTTGTGCTCTCTCTCTCTGTCAAATAAATAAAATCTTTGAAAATAAACAAACAAACAAACAAACAGTAACCAAGTGGAGGCAAGTGGAAGGAGGGAAGTAGGAGGATGGAGACAACATCCTTGGATAAAGGAACAGAATGTGTAGACACAGAGATAAAAAAAGAGCACGGCATATTCAAGGAACTGAACAAAGATCATGAAGTACTGGAATGTGTAGTGGTTGGTAGGAAATTGGTGAGAGATGGGGATAGAGAGAAAAAAAAGTCTGATAAACTATAAATGTACAAATGGTCTAATAAATTTTTTATTTAAGTTGTGTGTGTTTGTGTGTGTGTGTGTGTGTTTAGGCTCCACATCCAACATATAAATGGTCTGATAAAACTATAAGAGGTCTGTTAAACCATACAAGAAGATGGGACTTCATCTCTGAGTGGATGCAAAGTGTCTGAAGTATTAGAAAGGAGCATGCACAACTGAATATTCCAGGAAGTCATATAGAAGGTAGATTGGAAATAAGATGTGATGGTGATGAGAATGTCAACAAAGAAGAAGAAGGAGAAGAAGAACCACTACCATCAACACCACTACCACCAAAGTAGAGTATGTGGCCACGAGTTCAAGAGCCCCTTCTTGTAGCCTCAGATGACTTTACTCCATGCAAGCAATAGGGTCAGCACATGAAAGGAATTTGATAAATGAATGCCTGGTGGTTCATTTGATGTCACAGTTCTTGTGATGGCTGGCATGGCACTCTCAAAATGTGACACTGGAAAGGTGAATGAGCTCAAAGAGTTAAGTATCAAAAAAAAAATTCATGTATTATTCTTGAAAACCACAGAATAAGTTGTGGTTTTATGTTTTGCAAAAATATTTACAAATGAGAGAAGTGACTGTTTAGCCAAAGTTGATCTTCTCACCCCCCATGGAACACACCTCATTGCAGGCATTGAAAGGTAGGGCAGTAAGAGGAACTGTGGATTGTTTTGTACCATGTATTTATTGAAGAGCAGGGGAAATCAGCTTAAAGATGGGGAATGTTCATGGTCATAAAGCAAGTTAATGGAAAAAATCATAGCAGGTTTTCTGAATTGTAGTGTCTAACCCTTTTGATTGTATCTGTGACCTTATCATTTACAAAAGTGAGGAACAGGTAAATTATCAAATAATCTATTCCCTAGGGTAACATGCCTCAAGGTATGTTGACCAGGATGCAACACTAGTAAATGTTAGTAGTTGGGGTGTGTGTGTGTGTGTGTGTGTGTGTGTGTGTGGTGGCAGTGGGGGATGGGGTAGAGTTCTAGTTTCTTCATATGTTTGGCAATGATTGTAAAAACAAAGCTAAGCAGATTATTATAGTATGTTTAAGAGCTTTTAATAAGCTAAGACATCTTTGGAAATCCTAAAAGGAAAATTTCCACATCCTAAGGTACTCAGGATAATATCAGATTGACATGTTTTTCATAACTGACTCATCATATTATTTCTTTAGGGTCCTCAGAATTGACATTATAATTCTATATTATATGAAAGGCTCTTAGACTTTTATCTGCATTTCCTATTATATACTTAATTTAAGTATGTGTCTCTAGAAGTTAATCTGTTTCTCTTGAAAGTCAGCTGGAAGCTTTTGACAGATAAAATAGTTCAGTGCCTAAATAAATCACATCAACTTCTAGCTTTCAACATTTTATGATCTACTTCAAGAGATTTGGCAGTGTCTACTACCTTAAATTGGATTAGTTGTCTTGTGACTGTCAATCTTCTGCCTTCATAAAAATGTTTCATTTCAATGCAACATTTAAGTATAATCTCCTACAAGCAAAAATTGAGGACCTGAGTTAAATTTAGCCACATGAGGAACAGGAATGCAAAAGAGTTGACTGGAGTGATGGTCAGATGAATGGGCCTTATCTATGCACAGGTAAGTTTGCCCAAGCGAGGCCTTATGGCTAAAAACATCACCTCACATGGTGTACCAGGCAGCCTATATTTCGGAGACATCAAAATCTGGAATGGGTATGTGTGCAATGAATGAAGAAATTAAAGAACAGAACTTTACATTTTATAGGCCACACTCCAGGAAATGCTGTTTCCCTAAGAAGGACAAGAAACTATGTCCTAGAATCTTGCCAAGCTCTCATCAGGTGTAACCAGCCTTTCCAAATCGATACTCATAAATGTCTTGCTCTGTTCAGGCTGCATAACAAATTATCACAGATTGGGTGATTTATAAACAACAGAAATTTACTTCTGTTTATTTCTCACACTTCTGGAGCCTGAGAAGTCCAAGATCAAGGTGCTGGCAGATTCCATAAATAGTGAAATAACCTCTCTTCCTATGTCCTCACATGGTGAAGAGGGGAAGATCTCTCTGGGTGTCTTTTATAAGGGCACTGATCTCATTCATGAGAGTTGTTCATTCATGATCTAATCAGCTCCCCAGTGCCCCACACCCTAATACCACCACACTAGAAGTTAGAATTTAAAAATATGAATTAGGGGAAACAAATCTTCAGTCTATAGCAACAGATATTCAGATAACTCTTCAGGTCATTTATCAAAGGCATTATTACATTTCTTCAACCATAATCCCATCTTTTGTCTAAGGACTCAAGCTATTTCAAGTTTTAAATGGATGAACCTGTGGTGAGATTTTTAAGATTTCTGATACTCAAAAGTCTATGGGCTAAAAAATATAAAAAGATAAATGAGAATGTATGTTCCAATATTAAAAGTAATATATAAATCTATCATTATCCTTGAAATTTATTTCACTTTTCTTTTTAAAAATCTTTTTACTCCTTTTCTCCAATCTTATTTTCTTCTTTTTGCCACGTTAACATCTGAAGGGCATTTTTAAGTCTGTCAAAAGAGGGAAAACTAAAACATATGATCTTAATTAAGTTTAAGTGAGTGTTTTGCCAATTCAAAGTTGTAGTTAAGAGAGTTAGGCATTTTATTTTAGAGAGGGAAAGTGGAAGTCAATTCTATTCTTGCTCTATTAAGTCAAAACAAGTCTCTCGGGAGTTCAAAATTTATCTCTTTAAGTCAGAGTCCTTTATTTGACAATGGCCCCAGAACATTCATTGTGAAGCACAGGGCAAGTACCCCATTGTAAGTCAAACTATTTCGGACTGTATCTTAAACATTACTAAATTTCTTATAAGATCCTGAAAGAACTTCTAATTATTTGCAGTACGTTGAATGGTGGCCCCCCAAAACATATATCCATGTCTCAAAACCTGTAAATGTGACCTTGTCTGAAAAAAAGGTCTTGTAGATGTAATTAAGTTAAAGACTGTGAGATAAGATCATTCTGAATTAGGAGAGTGGATCCTACCACCATTGATAGAGGGGAAAACATGTGGCCACAAGCTGAGAAATGCCTGGAGCCACTGGGAGCTGGAAGAGGCAATGAAGACCCTCATTTACAGCCTTCAAGGAAAGCAGTTGACACCCTGATCTAAGCTTCCAGAGGTGTGAAGGAAGAGATTTGATTGTTTTAAACCACCACATTTTTGGTAATTTGTTAGGCAGCCACAGTAAACTAGTTTGCTACCCAAATGCTCAACGTCTTCCTTCTCCTGAAGTCATCAGAGACCAACACTACAGGCTTAAGATTCCACCAACAGGGGAACAATGACTTCAGTTTTCAGTGATTTTGTCAAAGAACAGGAGTAGGGTAGTCTTTCTGTTCTTCCTGAGGACTTTTTTTTTTTAATAAATCACTTAATGAACCTTAAGCACTATATACAAGGTAGTTGTTAAAACCTTTCTCTGTGCTATAAAACTTAGCACATCGTATTTTATTTTCTCTTGTTTACAATTCCTCTATCAAGTGTTTGTTTTAGAACTTCCAATAAAAGTTCGAGATGAAAATGCCTGATAGCTTCTACTCTCCTCACTGTCTCAGTTTTCTCATCTGTAAAATGGAGATCATATGATAATACTGACCTTATAGGTTTTTTGAGAAGTTTGGTTGAGTTCATGCACATCAAGAATTTAGGATACATAGTGAAGGTTGCGTAATGGATTGTTATCATTAATAATATTATCATTTTTATTATTATCATCATTATTATTAATGAACCAGAAACCCAACAACTCTGATCTCAGTAAATACCTAGTCTAAGTCTGGTTTAGCTTGAGTCTGTCTAAATTGAGAAAGTCTAAATATTTATTACATATGGACAAACTTTTATGGTCTTTCTTCAAACTATAAGACATGATGGCATCATTGTGTGGTAAAGATATCTTGGACTCTGAGCTCAACTCCTTGTTCAACAGTGACCAGAGTCAAGTGACTTGTAGTAGGTACAACTTAGGCTAGCATTTCAACCCCCTTTGTCTTCTCCACCCACACATTAAGGGTCCCAGTAGCTGTGAACTGGTCAGAGGTCACTGATGATGCGATCAGAGTTGAGGATATAATGCAGGCTGAGCCATCAGAGTACACTCGTGGGGATTTAGAAAGTGACCAAAGAAGGGGCTCCTGGGTGGCTCGGTGGGTTAAAGCCTCTGCCTTTGGCTCAGTCATGATCCCAGGATCCTGGGGTCGAGCCCCGAATCGGGCTCTCTGCTCAGCAGGGAGCCTGCTTCCTCCTCTCTCTCTGCCTGCTTCTCTGCCTGCTTGTGATCTCTGTCAAATAAATAAATAAATAAATATCTTAAAAAAAAAAAAAGTGACCAAAAAAAAAGAAAGACAAATTCATTTCTAGGAAATGAAAACCCAAAAGTCTGTCAGAAGCAGGAGAGGGGGAGAGAGGAAACAAAGAAATGAGAATGAGATAAGACACACTAAGTGGAAGACAAAGGAAAGAGAAAGCCTTTTTCTTGGACTCACATGAGGCTGGGCGGGCTCTTTGTCCTTAGGTTCCAGGAGACACATCGATTTCTATGCTTATACCAAAATTCACCTTTTGTTTGCTTTAACTAGCTGGGTTTTGCTGCTGTTGTTTTCACAATTTTGTTACTTACAGGTCAAGGAGTCCTAAATAATATAACATGTATTTTACTTGAGTTTTGGGTTTTTTTTTTTCTTGGCTCAGTTGGTTAAGCGGCTGCCTTCGGCTCGGGTCATGATCCCAGCGTCTCGGGATCGAGTCCCACATCGGGCTCCTTGCTCGGCAGGGAGCCTGCTTCTCCCTCTGCCTCTGCCTACCTCTCTGTCTGCCTGTGCTTGCTCTCTTTCTAACTAATGAGTAAATAAAATCTTAAAAACAAAAAAAAAAAAATTTAAAACAAAACAAAAAAATTAGTACATGAATATCTCAGGTCATGGTATTGAGCATTAGAGACCGTGCCCATAAAATGTGCAATTCCAAGTCTGAAAAAATAAAATGTCCTGTTATTAGTTATCTTCCTCCTGCTTCTCATTTGGCTTCTTCCTCATTATCTTTATTATTGTCATGGTCCCTTTGTTCTCATACGAAGAAAAAAGAATAGGAACACAAATGACTGGGTTTCTATCTGGACAATAGAAGGGACATCATCATTTTAAACAAATATATAAAGGCACAATTTTTTTAATTCCTAAGACTTAATAAAGTCCATGATTTCATTATATTGTTTTTCCCCAAGAGTTCCAACTAGGATTACAACTTATCAAAGCATTTAGTAAACTATATTTTGTCTACATTAGTCCAAATGAGCAGATGTTCCCAAGTCCTTTTCTGAGATTGTTTTGGTATGTGCAAACACCCTCAGCTACTAGAGGGATGGTTCTGATTAGTGTGATCAGTTGAGTCACATAATCAGTCATATAGGCAAGCAATCAATTGGTCTATTTCTACTCTCCCTCTCTCACCAAACTGAATTATTTGATTATATTGTTGATGAATTTTACATTTAACATTCATGAATTTCCCCTAAAATAGAATGGGACATTGCAAGGCATAACATAATTTCCCCAACTCAAAAATAGGGATGGTGCCAGGGGTAGATTTGAGGTTTTCCAATTTTCAGAGCAGCTATTTTTTCTTCAAAACCACCCCACAAACACACACAAGAGAAAGAAGTGACTACCTTTGCCTTGAGGTACATCAAGTTATCTTCACTTTATAGTTGGGGAAACTTAAGTTCAAAGAGCGGTATGGTGACTTATCTGGTGCCACAGAGCATTAAGACACAGGGTATCCCAAGGGACCAAGTTAGAACCCGTGTAACCTGGATCTGCTACTCAGGAATAGTACCGAAGTAATACCGCACTAATGGTACCTGGTATGGGGCTCCAGGAAACAGATTTTTCCAAAAATATCAAACCATTGAAACTATGGTGGATAGCTTCTGACAAAAAAACAAGGACTAGGAAACTCATGTTAGGGAGGCATGGTCAACTTTGTGGCCCAAGCATAGAGTAGAAAGAGTATAGGACAGAAAAACAGATACTGAAGCAGAAACATTGCTATCTCCAGGCTGCTTCCTTTAACTTTATTGAAAAAAACAAAACAAAACACGATAAAAATATAATACAAGAATGAACGGGCCATTTGTCTAGAGCTAAATAAGCCAACCCATAGTTTTTGTTCACTTTCAGCTACTTTTTATTAAATTAATGTTTTCTCCAGTGGCTTATATGAGTTAGAAAACTCCATGAGCCAGAGACTAAGTCTTCTTTGCTATATCCTTGGGGCTCGACAAAGAGTATAAGAAATATTTGTAAGATGCTGAATGAAGATTCGCTGAGCTGCAAAATGCTTTGCCTTGCTGCTAATTCTAAAAGTTCCAGTTTAAAGTTCATGTCTTCAAGGAATCTTTTCCCATTTTCATCATTTCCCCATAAAAGTCAATCTCTCTCCTCCCTCAGAGTGTTGAATGAATGTCCTTTGTTGTAAGCATTTTGTTTTGTTTAATCACTGTGTTAGTTAAATGACATGAAGAAGACTGCCTTTTAAGCTATAAGGTCCTAGAAGTTTGGAGCCATTCCCTACTAAACTCTGGGTTTTGTGTTTTTGTTGTTGTTGTCGTTGTTGTTGTTTGTTTGTTTAAGATTTTATTTTATTTTTTTTTAAAGATTTTATTTATTTATTTGTTAGAGAGAGAGGGAGAGAGAGCAAGCAAGCACAGGCAGACAGAGTGGCAGGCAGAGGCAGAGGGAGAAGCAGGCTCCCCACTGAGCAAGGAGCCCGATGCGGGACTCGATCCCAGGACGCTGGGATCATGACCTGAGCCGAAGGCAGCCGCTTAACCAACTGAGCCACCCAGGCGTCCCTATTTTTAAATAATTTCTACACCCCACATGGGGCTTGAACTTACAAGACTGAAATCAAGAGTTGCATGCTCTACTGACTCGGCCAACCAGGCACCCCTACTATGTTTAACCTCAGTATCTAGGATACTGATTTTCACTCTGTAGAAGAAAAATGATAAATAGATCAAAGCAAACATGAACGTGGCTGTAAATGTGTTTGGTTGGCTCTAGGCAAAAGCTGATAGTGTCTGCTCTTGGTATTTCTTCTCTAAGACTTGGTATTTATCACTTTCTCTTGCCTTCCTGGTTGTTGTTCTTCTGCTTTTTCCCCATCAAGAACAGTTTCCTGAGATTATTACAAATTAAATTATGTCAAGATATAAAGGACTGAAAAAATCCCAAAGAAGCTTCATTTATGCCTGGAAAAGGTATTAAGTTGAAGAATAATGATGTCATTGAGCTAACCAAGATGATCTTACTTGGAGAAGTGGACCAAGAGAGCAGTGCTTCTCCCCCTCCCCCCCTCCCCCTCCTCCTCCTTCTTCAGATTTATATATATGAGAGAGAGAGAGAGAAAGTGCACGAGCAGGTGAGGGGCAGAGGCAAGCAGACTCCCTGCTGAACAGGGAGCCTCTGAGGCTCTATGCAGGGCTCGATCCTAGGACTTGGTCTCAGGACTCCAGGACTCCAGGTTCATGGCCTGAGTGGAAGGCAGACACTTAACTAACTGAGCCACTCAGGAGCCCAAGAGCGCAGCGCTTCTTAAATTCCTCCATGCCTGCATTTTGAAACATGTTTTACCTTGTAAAAGATACAGGTGTGGCTAATTATGATTAGGAATGGGGGATTTGGATGGGTCTTGGCTTTCCCAATGCAGTAGCCCTGGATCACATAAAATGAATTTTAAATTCTGTATCTACAAAAATAACTCTGAAGTCTTCCTAAGGTTTTTTATTCACTATTTCTAAGATATCAGTTGAAGCCAAAATTTAAAAAGTTATTTCAGACTCCAGAGCTAGAACTGAATACCAACTAGGAATACTAAGAACAGATAATTAAGTGGTTGATTTTAGGGATCCCCCTGACACTTTATAAACTAATTAACTGCCTGTCCTCCTTCCTTCCTTCCTTCCTTCCTTCCTTCCTTCCTTCCTTCCTTCTTTCCTTCCTTACTTTCTCTCTCTCTCTCTCTTAATCCAAAGCTAGGATTGAGATGAGGATAAGGAGGGAGTCTAGGAGTATAAGCCATTTCATGTATACAAAACTGGGGATAGACAGGCAAAATATATGGGAGAAGGTTATTATTTAGAAGGAAGAAAAAGAGAGAGAGAATATGAAAAAGAAAAAAAAGGGGGAGAGCAAAAACATTCAGGAGCTAACCTGAGCACATTAAATACCACATGTCATTAACTGTTGGAAAAAATAGACATATCCCACAAAACCCAAGTGCATGGTAACAGATGAAAATATTTTCTGCAAAGATCCACTCCATCCTCGGTTCATGTCTGTTTATGATTGATGACAGCTACATCTTGGCCTTAAAGGACAATCTTTATTCACATCACTCAGCGAGGCTGGTTTTAATTGGATAAATATAATTCAACCTTGAGAGTCCATATTCTTAACTAGGAAATGTCAACATTGGACTTGGCCAATGAAACATCAAGGGAAAGACAGCTACCCTTTTTTCAAACTTTCTCATAATGTGGATCATAACCAGAACCTTCTACTGACCGGTTCTCACTTTTTTCTCCTCTTTGTTTTCCATAGGATAAAGTTATACAAAAACAGAATATACTTATCCACTACTTCTTTTCTTTTTTTTTTTTAAAGATTTTATTTATTTATTTGACACAGAGAGATCACAAGTAGGCAGAGAGGCAAGCAGAGAGAGAGAGAGGAGGAAGCAGGCTCCCCGCTGAGCAGAGAGCCCGATGCGGGACTCGATCCCAGGACCCCAAGATCATGACCTGAGCCGAAGGCAGAGGCTTTAACCCACTGAGCCACCCAGGTGCCCCTCCACTACTTATTTTCATCCTTCACTCTGATTTGTACTAATCAGAAAAAAAAAATAATGTTAATTGGATATTGCCCACTGTTAAACACTTTGATCTATATATAGGGCCTAGAATTATTTGGGCACATACAATTTCCTTTTTATTCTTATACTGATCCAATCAAGGCAGTGTTTTTACTTCCCCCACCCCATCTCCTGCTACCATATTTTACAGATAAAAACTGTGAAATTTAGGAAATTCAATTAATTTACCCCAAATCCCAAAGTTAGTAAATGACAGAGTAAATATTATAGCACATTGGTTAATATTAGTCACATGACAGTCTAACTGTAAGGGAATCTGTAAAGTCTTCCCATAGTCCCAGGACGGGGAAGAAAATCACACATGATAAGCGTCAGTAATTTCTATTACAGCAAGCTTGTACTCTTTTTTTCCATTTTGCACAACCTGATGCCTCCCTGAAATGTCTGCATTGCTCAGTGCCAGAAACAGTCCTATTTATGGTCCTTCACAAGCAAGTACAGGCACAACAGGTATTTATTCTTCTCCACAGACCATCCTGAGCAGGGCATTCATAAATTTCACTTCCTTTGTCTTCCCTCCTTCTTCTTCTTCCCCTTTCTCTTTCCCTCAGCGTCCCCAAACATCTCAACACCATTTATTTCCAGGCTGCCCATTGAGTGTTAGCCTGGATCCTCACTTCTTCAGACTGGCTCATTGACAATTTAAATGAAACTCTCTGGTGCTATATTAATAACCTCTCATAGCATAACGCTGATGTATCATTTCCTTAAAAAAAAAAAGAAGTCCCACCATCAGAGAAAGGATGGGGAGAGAGAAATAGTACAAAGACAAGAAAGAGCCCTATGTTCCCACCTACAGACTAAGAACTAAGATGGAGTGGTTTTAAGGAGTTTGCCGAAGGTCACAGAGCTACCTAGTGTGGCTGAGGGGAGGGCAAGGAAGGCAATGACCTTTGGAGTAAGTACTCTTCAGCAGTTTTAGGGTTGCTTCACGTAATGGAAGAAGAGATACAGTTCATGTTTTGTCTCTTAAATTAAAAGCACTTTTTGGTGGAAAAATAAAAGGAGAGCTTCCATCTCCATGCAGAGATTTCTTTTTCTTGAAGTCTCTGCCATTCACATATATTAACCTCTACCTCATGAGGCAGTATCACACATCCACTTATTTTTTCCAACAAATGTTTTTTCAGCAATTACTGTATGTGGGATTTTAGGTACTGAGGATACAGTGCCCACTGAAATCACTGCCCTTTCATTTTTCCACCAAAAATGGAATTTTTTTCTCTAAAATCTCCCATTCAGATCTTTCATATCCTAATGTATTTTATTTTTTTAAAGTTATATGCAAACTGTGAATCATGGAAAGCTACATGAAAACTAATGATGTACTGTATCATGACTGACATAACATAATAAAATTTTTTAAAAATGATTTATTTATTTGAGATAGAGATAGATAAATAGAGAGAGAGAGAGAGAGAGAAAGAGAGAGAGAGAGAGACAGCACATGTGTGTGAGCAGGAGGAGGAAGAGGGAGAGAAAGAATCTCAAGTAGGCTCCATGCTCGGTGTGAAGCCCCATGTGGGGCTCAATCTCACAACCCTGAGATCCTGACCCAAGCAGAAATCAAGAGCAGGATGCTTAACATATCTGAATTCACATTGGCCGCTGGCCAACACATCTCCCACAGTGCTCCCTCCTCTTATCATCTAAGGTGGGGCACTGCTGTCCCCCCCGCCCCCCCCAACAATCTGAGAATTCCCTGAATCAACAGTGTAGTCAGTGCAATTAGACTTATTTATACTCAGGAGAGACATGTTTTTCTCATGAAGTAGTGGAAATTAAAGTTAATCCACTTGCAGTTAGATTTCTAAAGTCAAGAACTGAAATGTCAAAGATAGGAAAAAAGTGTTATCCCCATGGCCACTGTGCTCTGAGCTAGGGATGACTCATGAGAGATTGTGTGTGTGTGTGTGTGTGTGTGTGTGTGTGTATTATCTCCAGATCACTGACAAATTACTAGAACTGGAAACTTGGAAATTACAACCAGAAAATGTGGACTAATCTGAGATTTGAGTTCTCTTTGGGTGGTTTTGAAATTTTCTTGAAACATGTACAGAAGTAAAAATAAGCTGCAGACATAAGGGTTTCCTTTCTTTCTTTCTTTCTTTCATTTGTTTTGTTTCTTGTTTCCACCTTGCCACGATTAAACTCTTCACAAGCAGGCTAGAAAGCTTTTCTGAAAAATTGAGCTTTAAATCTCAAAATAGGAAATTTGTTAGTAAGTAAAGAAGATTTTTTTCTCCTTAAATCACAGAACTTATCTACTGGAAAACATTATATATTTATTTCATTATTTCAAATCGGTAAGGAAACAATATATCAAATAACACATCTGGGAAATCAGTTTTAAAATACAACCTTCAGGGACGCCTGGGTGGCTCAGTCGGTTAAGCGGCTGCCTTCGGCTCAGGTCATGGTCCTAGCGTCCTGGGATCAAGTCCCACATCGGGCTCCTTGCTCGTCGGGGAGCCTGCTTCTCCCTCTGCCTCTGCCTGCCACTCTGTCTGCCTGTGCTCGCTCTCTCTCTCTAACAAATAAATAAATAAAATCTTTAAAAATAAATAAATAAATAAATAAAATACAACCTTCATCTACATGGTCTTTTCCTTACTGAGCCAAGCTCTCTTTCTACCTCTTGCTGGCCACTCCTTTACTTTCTCACTGAATCTGGAAAATTCTTACCAGCCATCTTTTATGTGCCAGACACACACAGAATTAAAGAATTCTTTGGTGCTCTAGAATTAAAATTCTCAAGTACCTCATGATTGTGCTGCGGAGCAAGTGGTGAAGCAATAGGACAAATGCTGAGATGTGTGATTTGAGAGCATGATGAAAGGACAGAGGAGAGCCTGTCTAACTCAGCAGTTTGGGGGACTACGTCACAGAAGTGAAACTCATGTCATGTTTTGCAGAAGGAACAGAGTGGTCTAGCACACAGAGCATGAGGGACTGCAGGGAACTGAAATTGCTCTACAATTCACAGACACAGACACAGGAGAGAGCAGCATAGCTGGAACACAGGGCAGGCTAGTGAGCTGCAGTGGAAGGGGATACAGTAGGGAGAACAAGCATGAAGAGCATAGCCAGCCATATATTTTACTTGTGACTCTGGATATGCTTTCTGGACTGTCTTCCACTCTATAAAATTAAAGCGAAACAAACTGGGTATGTTTGAAGATAGGAGAAATAAATGTGATGAATTTGTGTAACTCAAATGGGATGCTACTTGCATGACAAGATTTGTGGTTTCCTGTGACTTTCTTCCAGTGCATTAAGTACAATGATTTCCTGAGCTCTACTGAGTACTTCCTATATACCCAGCATGGAACCAGAGGATGGGGAACAGAACTAAGAGGCGGGGGAACTGAACTAAATTTTATTCAAGGCAACATATTTTTCGATCACCAAGGCTATGCAGACGATTATGCTAAGGCATAGCTGGTACAAAAATGAGTAAGATACTGCCCCTACCACCAGGAATCGTAGAACTCAAAGCACAGAATGGAGGTGATGGAATGGTACCAGTTCCTTCTATTACTTATGCCATATGTTGAGTTTCTTCTACATGAGGCTCATTGTGGTTGAAGTAGGGAAGAAAACACCTTTATATCTACTAAATCATTTACCATTGAACCACCTGGCTTCAAGAAGCTCATGGTGGACTGCCTAAATAATGTATATAAATAACAGAAACTCAAGGAGAATTACAAACAAAAATGTTTTGTGATGGTTTCATTCAGAGTAATCTGGATGGAGGGAAAAGGTTGAATATTTACTGAGCATCCTCTATAAAGCCAGTTTTCCAAATTTCCTCTATAAAGCCAATTTCCAAAGCCAGTTTTTACATTTTTCACAACCCACTAAAATAGACATCTTTATCTCCCCTTACAAATGAGGAAATGACCTAAAGAAGTTGTTAAAGAATAACCTGCCCCAAAATAACTATTTCTTTTTTTTTTTTAAAGATTTTATTTATTTATTCGACAGAGATCACACAAGTAGGCAGAGAGGCAGGCAGAGAGGGGAGGGGAGAAGCAGGCTCCCTGCCAAGTAGAGAGCCCGATGCGGGACTCGATTCCAGGACCCTGGGACCATGACCCGAGCCAAAGGCAGCGGCTTAACCCACTGAGCCACCCAGGTGTCCCCAAAATAACTATTTCTAAAGGTAGACTTGAACTAGGCATTTCTGGTTATATAGACCCATTTTCTCTACTCTATCCAGGCTGTACGGAATTAAAAACAGCTCAGAGAAAGAACCGGCACTCAAGGAACCCTGATCCTCACATTCTCATAAAAACATAGCCTTGGGGGCACCTGGGTGGCTCAGTGGGTTAAGCCTCTGCCTTCGGCTCAGGTCATGATCTCAGGGTCCTGGGATCGGGCCCCACATCGGGCTCTCTGCTCAGCAGAGAGCCTGCTTCCTCCTCTCTCTCTGCCTGCTTCTCTACCTACGTGTGATCTCTGTCTATCAAGTAAATTGAAAAAAAAAAAGACATAGCCTTGTATCAGAGGCTTGGTTCTTCTGATCAAAGCTGATCAATCAATCTCATTATCTGAAGAGGTCAAGCTTGGATAGAAACTGAACAATGGACATTTCCAGCCTTAGTATGTTCAGATGGTCTTGTGTGCAGACGTAGGAATGCCATGGCATGTGATGTGTATGTGTCCTTTCTGGCTTGCCTGACATCATCTGGCGCCAGTCATATGGCAGGAACCCATTTGCAATCATCCCTATTTGTGTTTTGAACATTTACAATAACATTGGGTAAATGGATATTAGCCCATGCACATTGTTCCTTGCCAGGAAATACATTAACAGAAATCTTCAGGACCCTAAGTACAAATTTCGTTTGAGAAGACTTACCGTAGTCTCTGGTATTAAAGATGTTAAGATTTGAAAGCTCCCGACATGACAGGACAGAGTGTAAGTGGCTTTGGATGGAACGCCTGTCACTTGAAATGTGGACAGAACCACGAGAGGTCTTGGTGAGAAAACAAACTTGGGGCTTGTAAATAACGCCTGACCTGACATTTCCCTTGTGCGGACCCCAGGAATGGGGCCCAGCTGCCAAATACGATGCTCCATTGAGTTATAAGGGAAAACAACATTTTTTCAAATTGATATTGTTGAGTTAGGATCCACAACTGAATGCTATTTGTTTTTGTACTTTATAACAATTCAAACCAGATTACTTAATGCTGAAGCCACAGGAAAACAAGCCCTACTGCCAGCCCTCCAACCTTCCTCCCTCTTGATGGATCTGCTTTTTTGTTCTCAAAATACAGGTTGGAAGTAGGAGCTGTTTACAGAATTTTTCTAAATGAGTTCACAAGATGAAAAGCTTTCATAACTGAGCTTGAAGTGCTAGGGATGCTTTTAATCAGTGTGTAGGATTTTAATTAATCCCACGGTTGCTCCTTTTACCAGAAGTTCAGGTGCAAAGTCCTATTCTTGCAGGGTTCCATTTGAGTGCAGGCTAAAGGACCCCTTCAGAAAAAAGGATAGAAAATGCAGATGCTTGTGGTAGGAGATGGAAGACTGGATTTTTATCTTGTTTCTGTTATTCTGGGGCCATGGCCCCATTGGTGAAATAAGGGGATTTGAGAAAGAATGACTTCACAGTTACTGGTTACACAGGATATTGTGAATATGTGCAGCACTGTTTTAAATTGAAGCTTATCTATATGTACTCCATAATTGCGGAAGCCAAAGGCTAATGTCATCGTCTATAAATTCTACTCACAATTTTAGAATTCATACAGTCAACTCTAGACAACTATAGTTAAATGGAACATCTAGGCCAATTCTGCTGCAGTGTCCTTGCTTATAGAATAAAAGGATGGCCTTGGGGGTCTAGGCA
The DNA here is from genome assembly GCA_003697995.1 of Taxidea taxus jeffersonii. Taxonomy (NCBI): domain Eukaryota; kingdom Metazoa; phylum Chordata; class Mammalia; order Carnivora; family Mustelidae; genus Taxidea; species Taxidea taxus. The sequence continues at coordinate 369,573 of ML104604.1, read as the reverse complement.
GAGCCCCTATGGGTTCTAGGACAAAGTAAAAACCCCCTCGCTTGGCACTCAAGTCCCTTCATGATGTTGCCAACTGATAGCCCTCCAGATATACCTCCTGCAAGCTCTCTGCACATTCCCATGTTCTCAGTCTTGATTCCAAAAATCTATACTCTTCTATGCTTTTGTACTTTATGGTAAGTTACTGCTTCTGTTTAAAATTTCCTTCTGTTACTAAGAGCAACAAATAGCATATTCTGTGGACATTGGCACTTCCTTAACTGATTTTTTTAAAGAAGATTTTATTTATTTGAGAGAGAATGCAAGAGCGAGAGAGATCACAGAGGGAGAGGGAGAAGCAGACTCCCCACTGAGCAGGGAGCCTCAAGTGGGGCTTGATCCCAGGATCCTGAGATCATGACCTGAGCCCAAGGCAGACACTTAACTAACCAAGCCACCCAGGCCCCCGACAATGGTATATTTTTAAGTGAATTCCATGGAGGACCAGGCTCATAAATGCTTTTCTGATGTGTTGAGCATGTGTTTTTGGGAGAAGGGGGAGAGGAGCTAAGTCCCAATGACCATGAAATTAGGAAGAATGATGCTCATTCTACCAAAGTCTTGAAAAACCCCAAGACAGAAAAGTATAATAAAGGTTCTGAAAATTCTTGAAAAAGAGAAATATACTTAAGCCAGCCTTTTCCTAAAAAAAAAAAAAAAAAAAAAAAAAGATTTATTTATTTACTTTAGAGAGAGAGAGAAAGCTTGAGTGTGGGGAGGGGCAGAGGAAGAGGGAGAGAATCCTCAAGCAGACTCCCTGATGAGTGGGGAGCCTGATAAAGGGCTCAATCCCAGGAACCTAAGATCATGACCTGAGCAGAAATCAAGAATAGGACGTTTAGCTGACTGAGCCACCCAGGTGCCCCTTAAGCCAGCATTTTCCAAATGCATATGCTGACAAATTCCTTCTTCTATACAAGAGCTACAAATATTCTCCATATCACAGTGGGATACACCTATTCATATTAACACTGAACATATGTCACAGATAGATTATAAATTTTCAAGGAATTATGACACACTTTATTCTTATCAATAAATTTTAATTAAATGTTTTATACCGAGATAATTGTAGTTATGACATGACATTGTAGGAAATAATAGAGATACTATGTATACCTTACCTAGTTTCTCTCAATGATAACGTCTTACAAAGCTGTAGGACAAAACTACCACCAAGATATTGACATTGATACAGCAAAGATGCAAAGAGACCACTCCCTCCTTAATCCCTGGCAACCACTAAACTGTTTTCTATTTCTATAATTTTTTCATTTGAAAATGTTATATAAATGGGTTAATAAAGTGCTCTTTTGAAGTTGACTTTTTTCACTCAGCAAAATTCAACTGTATTCGGATTGTGCATGTATCAATAGTGTGTTCCTTTTTATTACTGAGTAGCATTCCACAGTGCAGATGTACCACGATTTGTTTAACCATTCCCGTATTGTAAGACATCAGGGTTGTTTCCATTTTTAGGCTATTATGAATAAAGCTGCTATAAACATTAGTTCACAGAGGTTTTTTTTTTGTTGTTGTTTTGTTTTATGAATATAAGTCTTCATTTCTCTGGGTGAAATGCTCAGGAGTGAAATGGATGGGTCAAATGGTAGTTTATTTTAATGTTCAGGGTTTCTTATGCTTGTTTTTTGCTTGTTTGTTTTAGGAAACTGCTAAACTGTTTTCCAGAATGACTATAGCATTTTACATTTCCACCAGCAATGCATAAGCAACTTATACTAGCCAGAACTTGATATTGTCACTATTTTTATTCAAGCTATAACAATAGCTGTGTAGTAATGTCTCATTGTGATTTTAGCTTGCGTTTCCCTAATTGCTAATAATACTGATTGTTTTCATGCATAAATATAAATTATTGAATATTTGTAGGGCTATGTAAATTATCTATTTCATATTGGATAATAATATGGATAGTAATTTATGTGTCTAGAGTTGTTTGTAGCCTTCCTTTATTATCTTTTTTATGTCTGTTCTGTTATGTCATTTTCTGTGGGGTTATCCCCTATTTCATTTCTGGTGTTGGTAATTTGTCTTCTCTCTCTTTTTTTTTCAATCTTGCTAAAGGTTTGCCACTTTTATTGGTCTTTTTTTCTTAAATAACAGATTTTGTTTAATTAACTTCTTTTTTGTTTAATTAATTTCTATATTATTTTTCTATTCTCAATTTCATTGATTTCTGCTCTTACTACCATTTTTTAAAAATTTTCTTCCTTCTGCTCCTTTTGGGTTTAGTTTGGCCTTTTCTCTTTTCTAATGTATTCATTTCATGCTATAAATTTCATTCTCAGCCCTTTTCCAGCTGTGCCTCACAAATGTTGATATACTGTCTTTTCATTTCTATTCAGTCCAATGTACTCTTTTATATTCTTAAGACTTCCTTACTTGACCCATGAAATATTTAGATGTGTATCATGCATTTTCCAGGTGTTTAGAGATTTTCCTGTTATCTTTCTGCTTTTTATTTCTAGTTTGATTCCATTGTAGTAAGAGAAAATGAAATTATTTCAATTATTTTAAATTTGTTGGGGTTTGTCTTTTGTCCCAGGGGGTGGTCTATCTTGGTATATGCTTCTTGGGCACTTGAAAACATGTCTATTCCGTTCTTGTTAGTTGAAGTATTCTGTAAATGTTGATTAGATATTATTGTTCAAAGATATTGTGAATTATTCTATATGCTTCCTGATTTTCTATTTGACCAATCACTTGTTGAGAAAGAAGTGTTGGATCCTCAACTATAGTTATGGATTTGTCTGTTTTTCTTTTCAGTGCCATTAGTCCCTAAGACTTGGTTCACATTTCCCTCCCTCCCTCCCTCCTTCCTTCCCTTTCTCCTTCCATTTCCTCCCTCCCTTCTTCTCCTCTCCCTTCTGCCCCTTCTTCCCTTCCCTTCCCTTCCTTCTTTTGACTGTTATTTAGATTAGGAAATTTCTACTACTCCACCTCCCATTCACTGATTCTTTCCTTAGTGTTCTCCATTTTGAGCCTACCCCTGAGTTTCCCATTTCAGCTATTATATTTTTCAGTTCTAAGATAATCACTTGGTTCTTTATTTTTTCTATTCCTTTGCTAACTAACTCTTTGCTTTATCATTTGCTTAAAACTATTTGTAATTTCCCATTACAGTATTTCTATTAGGGCTGCATGAAAATCATTGGCAGATAATGATAACATCTCTGTCTCCTCCATTTTGGCATCTACTGATTGTCATTTCTCATTCAAATTGACATTATCTTGGCTCTTGGTATGACAAGGATTTTCATTTGAAATCTGGAGATTACATTGTAAAACTCTAGGTCTTAGTTAAATCTACTATCTATTTATTTATCTACTTTAAAAGAGTTTTTTAAAAGATCTTATTTATTTATTTAGAGAGAGAGAGCATGTGCAAGCAGGGGGAGGTGCAGAGGAAGAGGGAGAGAGAAAATCTCAAGCAGACTCTGTACTCTGGAGTACAGAGCCCAAAGCAGGGCTCGATCTCATGAGAGATTGTCTGAGATCATGAAATGAGAGGAAATCAACACTTGGACACTTAACTGACTGAGCCACCCAGGGGCCCCTAAATCTACTATTCATTTATTTGCTTATTTTTTTAAGATTTTTTTTATTTATTTGTCAGGGAGAGAGTATAAATAGGGGGAGCAGCAGGCATAGAGAGAAGCACGCTCTCCATTGAACAAGGAGCCTGGCATGGGAACCAGAACCCCAGGATCATGACCTGACCTGAAGGCAGCTGCTTAATCAACGGAGCCACCCAGGTGCCCCCTTAAATCTACTGTTTAAATAAGAACTGGCCTTCTCTGATATTGTTCTGGCCAAAGAGGGAGAGCACCATTTTGTTACTGCCAAATGGAGGTAAAAGTCTAGGTTCCCCACTTGATCTCTGTTTATAACCGGGACCAGAGGTTCATCATTACTGCTAGGCATGAATCTGACTCCTTATTCTATTTCCATGGTAACTTCAGTGGGGGTGCCTTCACTATGCTGGGTGAGGAAAGTTCTGTCTCCCCACTAGGCTTGCTCTGGCACTGTCTGGTGCAGAGGGGAATGGTGTATTGGAGTAGAAATTCAGGCCTCCCTTCCGGTCCCAGGTGACATAAGTAAGATGGCTTTTCAATGGCTGGTGGTGGGTGGGAAAGACTTTTCTCTGATACCACCCCAGGCTTGGGTCTTGGTGTGTTTTGTTACAGTGGAGGAGGGTGGTAATCCGGGCTGCTCCTTGCTTGGCATTTGTTGACGCGGGTGTGGGGGTGCCACACCAACTTTACTGTGGTGTTCAACTATAGTAGATTAGTTATTGCCTAAAATCTTTATGTCTTGCTTGCCTATCTCTTTCCTGGTCCCTTGACTGAGAGAAGAAGCTTCTGTTGGGGTTTTCTTTGTCTGTGTCCATTGGCATTTTTGGTTGCTGGCTTCTTCATCTTCCAGTTTTATATATATGAGACAAAAAGAAAACCCAGGTTATTCATCATCCTACTGTTCCTTTGAGTCCTGAGGCCTCTGGCTTGTCTGCCTTCTTACCTTCAACTTTCAGAATCTTATGTGTATTTTATATACATGTCTAGAGTTTTTAGTTGCACTAATTAGGAGAAAACTGGATCTAGTCTATCTTCCTTCAGGTGAAGTCCTTTCTCAATAATCTTAAACTGTCTCTTTGAATGCTTATTACCTAACTCCAGGCTCAATATGATGTTCTTTTTTTTATAGACTTTACATGTTTGGAGCAGTTTTAGGTACTATGATATTCTTTTACACATTATTTTGCCCCTATTATAAAAATGGGTGAGATATCATTATCTCAATTTAATGGGTGAAGCCTGAGGTTCAGAGAAGATAATAAGCTTACATAAACAAAAAACAAAGTCAGGATTTAACCCTAATTATCTTTTATTTTCCAAGCTGACTCTTTCGAAGTCATGCTATTAACTCTGCTCTATATAGAATCATTGGTCTACATCTGGAATTTCTGGAATTCCCAATGACTGAAAGAGAAACTCTGAGAGAGAATCATAAAAATGGTAAGTAATCCAGGAATCAGGACACATGAAAGAAAACTGAAAGAGGTGAATACTGGAGAGAAAAGACTGTGTTCACACATCTGAACAATTTTCAGATGGATGACACATTTGAACTCTTCTGCAGGTCTCAAGAGGACACGAGCAGGACTAATGATTAAATGTTGCAAGAATCCTGAGTTCAGTTTCATTATAGGAAGAACAGTTACAGATGTCTGAAATAAAGATAGATTGTCTCTGGTGGCAATGAACTCCCATCCCTACGTGAGTCCAAGCAGGAGCTGGATGAATGTCCTGTAGCTAAACAGTACGCACAGGTTTGGCAGATATGACCTCAAAGCCTCTCTCTTCTTACCACCCTTAATGCAGGCTCTGGTATGTACCAGCTCTGTGATACTGGACATATTACCTCTTTCTACGCTTAACGTTTCTCTTCTGTAGAATGGGGATAACAATCACACAAGCTTCACAAGATGATTGTGAGGATTGGATGAGATGGTGGGTGTAACATGTTTAGTGCTGCTCCTGCCATGTAGAAAGTACAATGATGATGGTGGTGGTAGTGGTGGTGGTAAATATTGTGGGTTCCAAGGGTGCTCTTGGTAGGTTCTTTGAAGAGTTCACATTTTTGTTGTAGAGAGAGAGGCCGAGGAACTGGTGAAGAGAGTCTTAAAGTAGATGTAGGTAATGAAAATTTTACTATACCCCACCTGTTCATGAATATTTTTATATTCTAGAACTGACCTGAACTTATCACTGGTACTCGAGATGTCTTGCATTTGGGATACACCCCTGCACAGAGCAAGTACAAAATGAGTGTGCAGGTGTCCAGTTATATGATAATTCAAGTCCCTCAAAATTTGTCCATCATATGAGTCAGGTGGATTCTGCCTCCACATTACCATTTGATCTTTGGCAAGACTCTTAGTATCACTTTGATTCCAACTTTCTCTTTCACAAAATAAGATTTATAGAGGGTCTTCTCTACGTTTTGACTCTGCTCTGGGGCTTGGTTATTTTTCACATTGGAATGAATCCACATACTTTATAAGGGTCAGAAAAACTCCATCACTCAATTAGCCAGGCTCTTTTCTTCCCATTGTCTTTCTCAGAGTCACCAATCAGGGGAATTCACATTATCAAAGCCTGCACTCCAGCCAGATTCCATTCTAATTTTGTTTCAGTTTCAGAAGCAGTGATTCATGGGCCACTGCCATCCTTGTTGGGATTCACTTTCTTAGTTGAATTAGCTATTCCCAGCATTTCGTCTTGCAAAATTCTTGACCCTGCGGTGGGAGGGGGGTGGGGATGTCAGTATTACTTATTTCACTTTCCTCTTGAGAGGAAAAGGCTTCAAGGAGTTTGGGAATTGGGGTTGGTTCCCAATAGACACTTTCACACTTAGATCACTTCTAATGATGAAATATTTTCCAGACAATCTATTTGAACATTTCCATCCATTTAAGCACTGTAAGCATCAAAGAGGTGCCTGCTTCCTTCATAGGAGCTTTACAAGAAGTCACAGCCTTCCAATGATGAAGGGGTATGCCTGCTTATAAGAGCTACTTCCAACCAATTCTGTAGGTCAGGTGGTATACATCTTTGGAGAAAACTTTACTGCTATGGCCACTCCTCCAGTGGACAACACCAATGTTTCCTGGCAACTCAAACTGAAAAATTTCCCCTCTCTCTCATTCCTCACCATCTATTGGTCTCTATGTCCAGTCGATTCTACTTTCTAAATTTGTTTTTCTTTTTTCGAATATTCAGCTCCTCTTCCCTACGAACACTTCCAGTGGCTAGACTATTGCTGGGGCTATTTTGCAGGCCTGAGTTCAACCCCTTGGTTTCCCTGTTGAGTCTCACTGTGGTCTTCATCATCCTTCACGCGACTTGATGAATCCAGGTACAATCATCCCTAGTGCCCAGGAGCAAGCAGCACAGTGGCTCAGTAAAGAATGTCCAAGTAGCTTATCACGCATGAAGCATGCAGGGATTCTCATAATCTACCCTATTCTCCTTCGTCAATTTTATTTCTCTCTAAGAACCTCTGTGTACCCAAAGTCCAAAGCATTGAACTACTGGTATTTCTTTTTTTTTTTTTTTTTTTATCTTTTATTTATTTATTTATTTTTATCAGAGAGAGAGAGCGAGCACAGGCAGACAGAGAGGCAGGCAGAGGCAGAGGGAGAAGCAGGCTGCTGCCGAGCAAGGAGCCCGATGTGGGACTCCATCCCAGGACGCTGGGATCATGACCTGAGCCGAAGGCAGCCGCTTAACCAACTGAGCCACCCAGGCATCCCGAACTACTGGTATTTCATCAATACACCATACTCTTTTATTTTTCTGAGTTTTTGTAATTCTATGTCCTTTGTCCATAATGCCCTTCCCCTCAAAATCCCATACTTAGCAAACTCATTCTTCACCATGAAGAACTGCTTTAACTCTTTAACTCTAAATTTTTCTGTTTTACCTTTCTTGATTACCTAGGTGATTTTTCCCCCTATTTTCTCATTAAATGTTAATAACATTTAAAAAATTAATACATGTTTTTAATGTTTTTTAAACATTAAAAAACATTAAAAAATTAATAACATAAAAGTGTTATGTTTATTTTATCACTATTCTCTTATAGACCATGGACACTAGAAGGAAATAAATACTATCTTTTTCTCTTTTTATGTATAGATGTGATTCTTTTTTAAGAAATTTAATGTTAAAATTTAATAAATTTTAAATTTATTTTTAAATTGTTAAAATTTAATAAATACACATTTCTTTGTGGATAACCAACTGCTATTGATCTGTTCATCAGATGTGAGAGCATTTTGAGAAAAGCGACTCTGGCTTTTTAAGAAGGTAACAATGCATAAGTGGGGCCTTTGTTGGTGCCCAGACTATAAAACTGCTAGAAGTTATAAAGGCTTCATTTGAAGGTTGATTTCATGGTACCCATGGGCTTGGGTTCTTCGTAAACTTTGCTCCTATATCAAAGAAGGAGTCATGCCTTCATTTGTAACATTTATCAGTCCATTCTGTTTATGACCATGGATGGAATATTTTGACAAAAATATATATCCAGAGGAAGTCAGGCCAAGAGTCCACCATCCCTCCTATCCCTGGAATCCCAGATATACTAGCAGGATATCCCAGTTTCTACTAGCAGTAGAAACAAAGCTGCATTAGGCCTTTAAGTTCAGGTAATGGGAATCTGGGGACTAGGATCACTCACACCAGGAGGAAGAGCACACAGGTACCTGGAATTCAGGGCTACTGTCCCTCCGCATGGTGACAGCACACTAGATGGTGTATTTTGGTGGAGAGTGTAAGCAATTCTGTTTGTTGTAGCCTTGTTGAAATTGAACTAATAAAGGAAGAATGAGCAACAGAACAATGGAGGATAAGGAAAGGCAAATTCTAAAAGTGACTGACCAGCAAAGAAAATGGCAACTGAAAAAAAAAAAATGAGGGCTTTTTCAGGTATCCTCATAGAGGATATCAGCATGTAATTCCTGGTTCTCTGGAGTTTCAATACCTGAGGAGAAGAGATGCACTGTGAAGAACTCCCCTGCCTTTCCATTGCTCTGTCCCTTCTTTGTTTTTCTAGTGTTAACTCAAACACACCTCTTCCACAAAGCTTTTCTGATAATATTTCATAGACCCTAATCCTCATCATTTCCCTTCCTGGCACATGGGTCATGTGGTGTGGTTCTAGGAGCATCCCCCAGAAAACACCTTCTCCCTTGCTAATTGTATGAAACTGATAAACTTGCTTGAGTTCTCAGTAGCTCAAAAACTCTGACCCAAGTTTCCATGAGAAAATACAGATTCTATATCACACAGAAGTGCAAAACGCTTAGTCATATCCTTTTCTGATATTTGCTCTGATAGAGGTGCCAAAAGGAAAAGACAGAACCAGACACTTTCTAAAGGTGGAAAGACTGGGTGCCTGGGTGGCTCAGTCAGTTAAGCCTCTGCCCTTAGTGCAGGTCATGATCCCAGGGTCCTGAGATTAAGCCCCATATCGGGCTTCTTGCTTAGCAGGGAGCCTGCTTCTCCCCTGACCGCCATTCCCCCTGCTTGTGCTTGCTCTCTCCCTCTCTCCCCCTCTCTTCTCCTTCTCTCTGTTAGATAAATAAATTAAAATCTCTTTTGTTTTTTAAAAAAAATGTGGAAACACAGATTTTCCAAGCCACTGTAGTAGAGGAGAGAGTCTTCAGTACAGACTCAGCCAGTTCCAACTAAGACAAAGGTAGCTAAGTTTTTGTTTTTTTTTTTTAAAGGAGGAGAAAAAGGAATAGAGACGTGGAATTGAGGAATGGAGGAATGGAGAAGTGGAAAGGGGAACCAAAAAGTGAAAAGGAACTAGAAAATGAAAGGTGGGTAAGTATAGAATTGCTGAAAATGGTCTGATGATGGGTTGGGACAAGAACATTTTACAGTTTGCCAGCCTTGCATTTTCTTGAGCTAAGGCTCAGCATGATGGCTGGGATCATCTTTAGGGACATAGCCTAGCACAGGTGTAAGTCAAGTTAAAATCTAGTCAAATATCTTAGCACAGTGCTTGGGCAAATCCTTTGTGCTGCTTGGGAGCTCACAGTTTGCAAAAGAAGGAGCAGAAAATACTTAAATAAATAAGGGAGGTTTTATAGTGGGAAGTATGGGAGACAGAATGGTCCCCAGAGATGTCCACATCCTATTTCCTGGAACCTATATTGGGTATATTATAAAAGGGAGAGCCAGAGTTAGGGGCGGTGTGATGACAGAGCCAGAGAGAGAAAGAGGGAGATCTGAAGAGGCTGCTGACCTTGATGGTGGGGAAGGGACCAGGGCAAAGGAATGAGTGTAGCCTCCAGAAGAGGGATTAGGCAAGGAAATGGACTCTCCACCCCCACTGATACATAGATTTTAGCCCTGCAAGACTCATTTCAGACTTCTGACAGCCAGAAGATTAAGAAAATTAATTTATGTTTTTCTAAGTCACTAAAACTTGCATGTGTTTGTGGGTCATTTATTACAGCAGCAGTAGGATGACACAAGACAATAAACATGATCCTCAAGCTGCCCATTTCACCAGTTCCCCCAAGCCCTGGCACCACATCCTGAGGACTGTGACATCCAGGGGACTGAAGGAAAGTGTGTACCCTGGAACTTTTTCCCAGGAGCACAGTTTCTTGGTAAAGCAAGAACATGGCTGATATTCATTGCCCAAGAATATGGCATTTTGCTGTGTTGCTTGCAGTTTTGATATTAATAGGAATGATCTTAATGTGATCATCATTTTATCATTTGATTGTATTTCCTTGGTGAATCAAATGACTCCCAAGCTCATTAACATTTAAAGACAGAGTGTATGCTCCCTAGTTGGTATACTGAAACAGGAAAAGGTTGGGGTGATTCGTGCAGAGAAAGCTCATTTCTAAGCTATTTCAGTCGTCTTTTCACATCTGCCAATAATCTTTCTTCCAAAAGCAATATTGGCTGGGGCACTGGAAGAATGTGCTAGTCTTTTCAGATGGGCTGAAAACTACCAGCAAAGTTTACTGAGCAGCCTTGTTACTAAAGCCACAGAGATGATAATTCTTTTCCTCCAGGGAAATCATATGTTCCCCTTCATTGTTACTTCTCGCCTCTACTGCACAGGTTCTGGTGGTCAATGCTTAGCAGGCAAAGTCCCAGAAATGTGGACCTGCATATTTTATCAGCTTCCCCCCACCCTGAGTCTCCGTTCTGTTCCCTTCCAGATCTCATTCTTTCACATTGATGTAACTAAGTTACAGACTCAGGTTTTAAGTAAAATATCAGGGTGCAAATAATTGCCATGATAATTACAGCTACTGGGAATAAAGGGCATCTTATGTGCCAGGAACTGTGCTGGGCATTTTGCATTTATTTCATTTATTTGACCGGAGTTTTCATGTATTCAGTCTGACATTAGTTAAAGTTGTTTGCACTACAGGCAAGGGGGCTAGTTCCAGGTGCCCAATGGCAGTCCTTTAAAGAAGGTCTCTGGGGTCATTCAGAGGACGTGGCTCCCCAGGGCTGGAGGATGAGCACAGAAAACCAACAGAAGGACTAAAGGGGATATGGGTGGAGCATCAGCTGTGCCCCTTAAAGCCAGCATATTGGAGCAGAAAGAGAAGTGAGAAAGAATAGGGCGTGAAAGCTGTCAAGGAGGTGGCCAGGGACCCATCATGGAGGGACTTTGGATTTTTACATTATTAGTAATGGGAAGCCTTGAAGATATTTTGGGCAAAAGGGTGGCATGATGTGATTTACATTTTAAAAGGATCAGTTAAGCTGCTGTGTGAATCATAGACTCAGGGGAATTAGAGCAGAAGCACCAAAGACTATGAGGAGGCTGTGGTAGAATTCTAGGGGGATTATGACCTTGGATCTGCACTGTTCAACACAGAAGTCACTGGCCAAATATGGTTACAGAGCACTTGGAATAGGGCTCATTCAAAGTGACATGTGCTGTAAGTGTAAAGTACACATCAGACATCAAAGGCTTAGTAGGAAATAAATATTGTACAATACCTCACTAATATTTATTTTGTATTGATCACATGTTCAAATGGTAATATTTTGCTCAAATAACTTCAGACAAAATACTAATAAATGTGTGAATTACATTATTAAAATATGTAATTTAACTGTTTCTTTTTACTTTTTAAATGTGGCTACCAGAAAATTTAAATTCACATGTGTAACTGGCATTTTATCTCTATAGGACATCTCAGTTTAGACTCATGGTGAAAAGTGCTTAGCTTCTGTAGTTATTATGAAAGTCGAGAGGATAGAATTTGCTAATGGAGAGTAGGGGTGTAAAAAGTATACTGAATGATGGTGACATTTTCCAAGATGAAAACCACTGGGACTGGGAGCATACTGGTGATGACAGTAAATGGAATTTGGTTTTGGTCTTAAGGTGGGGATGTCTAATGGACCTTGAAATCAAGGTGATGAATGGATGGTTGGACATGAGTCTGGAATTCCCTGGAGAGATGATGACTAGAGACTTAAGTTTGAGAGTATTTAGTAAATACATAGTTTTTAAAGCAATTGGACCTGAGGCCATCACCTATGGAGTGCGAATAAAGAAGAGGTATGTTGATTAAAGCCTGATGTAGTCAATCTTCAGAAAGATTAGGAAGTAGTCGGGCTCTTACAAATAAATCTGGCTAGTTGTCTGAACTTGGTCAATTTCCCTACTTAAGCTTTTGTTTTATTACATATAAAAAGGGCCTAATAATACTACAAGCTTTATAGAGTGGATAAGAGAAGTAAAGGGATAATATATATCCACATCTAGCATAGTATCTGGCAAAAACTAAGATCCTAGTACACATTAGTTATTGTATTCTCCCTTTGATAGGTGTCTTTACTCGATCAGTCACCAGTAACAAAGAAGTCTCCAATTCTGGAGTGCTTGTCTGTTTTTTCTAGTTTGGGAAAAAACAGTATTTTTGTCTCCCCACCCTGGGAGGCACAGAGCTAGGTACCATGTTTAACCCTCTGCCTCTGCTGCCATTTGGCACTTTTTTAGATGCAGATGCCCTTTTTGACAGGAGTGGAGTGGAATGAATATCAATGGGAAAGACTGCTTCCTTTCTTTACAAGGACCAGAAGAAGAAGATTCAAATTTAGGCCCTTGAGCCAAGGAGGCTCAGCACCCACACTGTTAGGGCTGGAGAGGCAGCTGAAGTGTCTCCTTGTTAGGCCCAGTAGAAATACTAGCCTAGTTAATTAAGTATCCCAAAGGCCCAGGCCTGGGATGCTAAGTTGGTGTGGAGGGTAAGAGGGAGCACAGCGGAATGGAGATCGCTTAGAGCAATTCTATATTGGCAACTGCGGTGGGGAGAATGAAGTCTGCCTAAAGATTTCCATGTCCTAATCCTCAACCTCTATGAATGTGGTATCTTACATGGCAAAAAGGACTTTGCAGATGGGATTAAGTTAAGGGTAAATGTGGGAAGGTTATTCTGAATTAGGCTGGCAGGCCTGATACAATCGCAAGGGCCATTATAAGAGGGAGGCAGGAGTTGTAGTCAGAGAACCAGATGTGAAGGTGAAGCTGAGGTGAGGAGCAGAGAGTGAGAGGGGTTTGAATATGCATGCTTCTGGCTTTGAATAGAGAGGAGCAGACTTGAGTCCAGGAGTGCAGCAGCCGTCAGATGCTGGGAAAGGCAAGGAAACCAATTCTCCTCTAGATCCTCCTAAAAGAACCCAGTCTTGCTGACATCTTGATGTTAGTCCACTGAGACCCATTCTAAACTTCTGAGCTCTAGAACTGTAGGATAACACAGATGTGTTGTTTTAAGCTACCTCGTTTGTGGTCATTTGTCACAGCAGCAATGAGAAACAGAGTAACCCTTAGAAGTATTGGGCTATGAGTCAAAATTATGGTGAAACCGAACCCACCCAGGACTCAGTTCTCTAATAATCTCACAGATCTGGAACACAGCTAAGGAAAAAAGAAACAAAAGGGTTCAGAGGCATGCAAACAAATGGTATTTATAAACTAAACTAAAGCCCCCAAACCTTCCTGGTGCCACAGTCCACGCACCGCTATTTCAACAAAAATTCCAGCAACTCGGCCTGCCACAGAGGGGCATCATGTTAGAAATAGGGGAAAGAGCTGCTCAAGGAAAAGTATTTGATAGCAGTGAGAGGTATAATGGCCCTCAGCCTCAGGGGTGTCAGGTGGAGGGATGTGGAAGAAAATCTCCCAGAGCTCATTTAGGCAGAATAGTCCATGGAGGACTGATGAGAGCATCCATATACTACATATATTAAAAGTAATAAAAATAACATAAATGCTCTTTCTGAAGATCCAAGAAGAAAATAGAGTTTTGGAGTGCTCAGGTACTCAAGAAAGAATTGAATGTATTTTATAAGGTCTCCCAGGGGAAAACAAAAGAAAATGTTAATTTCGTTTAAAAACAAACCAACCTTGTTTCTCAAAAGTGATAAACATAATTAACCAAGAAGCCATGTTATGGGTATGGTATGGGTGGCTTTCCAGCTGTAATATGCATGAAAGTGAATGTATACAGATATGCGTTAAGGGCTTTAAATGTCTGTTTATGCTTGGATTTGGAATAGTTTGAGGGAAGAAAGCTGATAGATTGCAGAAGGTAGAGGAATGGGAAATTATATAAATGTTGCTTTGTTCTATGAATACCACGCATTATATTTTGCATATATTACTTTACCTATTTCTCATGAATTATCTAAAGTGGCTGCCAATATCCTAGAGGCCTTACATAAATTGTCCCAGCTCACAATCCCCAAAAGTGGTATGCTAGGGCTCAAATTTAGGTCTATTTGATTCTGAGATCTAGATGAATCTTCCACTCCATTGTGGAGCTGAAAAATATTCCTTCCCAACATTATCCCAGAAATAGTCCATAGTAAAATGATAAATTTCTGCCCAGGGTCTGCAGGTGTGTGGGGGCCTCTCTCGTGGCCCATCGTGACTCATTTTAGACTGGGAAGAGGCCATGCACATCCAACCAACTTGCTGTACACATGAGAGAGCTGAAGCCCAGATGAAATTCTGACACCTTATGCCACATGGTTAATTGGAGTAAGGAGAAAAACCCAGGATTTCTACTGTTCAGTACTACACATCCCCCCTGCCACTTCTCAAAATGGGGCGTGTGCAAGAGGCAGAATTTTAGAACTCCATGGGTTAACATGGAAATTCAGGACATAATCTGCTTAGTAGAAATGAACTTTGAGGGGGTCCTAACCTGAACCTTTTATATTTTTAAAGATTTACTTATTTATTTAATTGACAGAGAGAGACAGCAAGAGGGAATACAAGCAGGGGGAGTGGATGAGGGAGAAGCAGGCTTCCCACTGAGCAGGGAGCCCCATGCAGGGCTTGATCCCAATACCCAGGGATCATGACCTGAGCTGAAGGTAGATGCTTAAGAACTGAGGGACTGAGCCTCCGAGGCATTAATTACCTGAGCCTTTTAATTTGGCCACTCTTCCTCGTGGGCTGGGCAGTGAGAGTGGGGGACGGAGTTAGCTTCTGAGCATTCATGGCTTTGCCCCATACTTTTATTCCATGGGGGACAGGAATCCACAAACAGGGCGCCCTTATTAGAAGCACTTGTTCGCCTAGAGGGGTCTTTTCCCTTTGAACTTCTCTGGAGACTCTGCCCAGGCTCAGAGAGAGCTGATCAAAACAGTAAACGAGGACCCTGACAAGGATTTTCAAAATTGCATGCAGATGTCTCCATTTCAGAGAATTGGAAACACAAATCTTTTTTGGATTGCTCTAGCAACAGGGGACAGACAAAACAACACGTTGCAAGAAGCTGTCCCAGGGGACACTGATAGCAATGTGGGGGAGTGGGTTTGGGGGGGTTGCGAGTCTGGGCCAACATGTGCTGAGGCTGGAAATCCTGCTGTGGAACGTAGAGCTTGTAATCTAATGGAAACCTTGGGTCTCCGGGGCACGTTCCCCTCAGTCTGAGCCCCGATGTGCGAATGTGAAAATGGGAAAGGCAGGGGGCCAGAAGTAAGGCCTGAGCTGGAAATGCTGCCTTTTTGGCTCCGTCTCCATTTGCCCCAACCAGCCCTCCAGATCCAGACCAGTGGGATACAACAATTCACATGTTCACAGCACTTTACCATTTGTAAAATGTTTTCCCGCATTTATCATCAGGGCTCTTCCTTTCACCACCTCGATTTAGCAAATGGGACCACCAGGGCCCAGGGACAGATCTAGAGTTTGGATTTTATTTATTTATTTATTTATTTATTTATTTTTAAAGATCTTATTTATTTTTGAGAGACAGAGAGAGCAAGAGCAGGGGGGCAGAAACAGAGGGAGAGGGAGAGGCAGGCTCCCAATGAGCGGGGAGCCCACAGGGAGCCCAATGCCAGGCTTGATCTATTCAAAGACCCTGAAATCATGACCTGCGCTGAAGGCAGACACTTAACTGACTGAGCCACCCAGGCTCCCGAGTTGAGATTTGTTTCAGAACACACACTTAAGACTCGGAGCAAAAACTTAACTTCATATTTGTTTGAATTCAAGGCCATTGCTCTTCCTACCAAGAACAACGCATGGAAGCAATGTTAAAAATAGATTTTTCTTTTTTTAAAGAAGAAGCTGGCAGGTAGTTTCTATAAATAAACTAATAAAATTAATAAGGAAACTAAAAGGAAGAAAAACAGAGAAGAAAATGTAAAAGAAGTCAGTACGCAAGTTTGGTATGAAAAGAGGAAAAGACTAGCAGGACTAGATCAGCCTCTTTTTTGGTCTGTTTTGGGGTTTGTTTGTTTGTTTGACTTTGTTTGTTTTTAAATGAAATCCAGTTACCATTAGTTCCACCAGTGCCTTGGTGGAAAAAGTGTTTTAATGGTCTAAGCTGCACAGTCTGTCCTCTGGGGCAATTACAAAGTATATTATGATAACAAAGGCTTTCCTGGGTTAAAGAGCAGCAACAGAGTTAATCTGGACTAATCTAGTGTTTCCCAAATTTACTTAGGTGTACTAGCTTTCTCTTCAAAAGACCAATTAATATTCCATGGAGGAGTAGTCTCCAGAGGTCATTTTGGGGAGCTACGTATTAGAGAGTGGAAAAGCTCGCTCCAGGTTTTCCAAGAAGCTCTAGTAGAGGTAGAACATTCTAAAGACCCCATATAAAGCTTTCCAAACCCATCTTTAGCCAGCCAGAAAAGCCCAGGAAGCTCAAAGATGAGGTCTATGGTTGGAGGTGGAGGGTGACTCTCCTATTTCTCTCAGGCAAGTGAAGCAGTTCCCACTGGAAACTGCAGAACTTCCAGTTGCAAATTCTAAGTGATTCATGTCAATGCCCCCATGACCCCATGGAAGGGGATGTGGAAACGGATTAAAGTATCTGACATTCGGGCATTTGAGTCACAGGGACTGGACCTTGGTGTGGGGACTTGTGTCTTTCTGCCTTGCATCTTCTTGCCCTTGCATCTCGTGCCATGTGTTCCTGCCAGCTGGATGTGATTAAATCTCAGATGTTGACAGGCGATGGGTAAAACAATTATTGCTCCAAGACTATTCTGAGAACTTGATGGGTGGGATTAGACGGGCAACTTGGTGTGGAAACTGTGCTTAATCCATCAGAAGTTTGGGATGACAAAGACACTTATGGATTTCCAAATGCCGGACAGACTTGCAGATGGAGCGTCTGGACTTCACAGTTGGGACTGTCGGATGTGAGACCTCCCAAGATTCCGGGACGAGCAAAGGATGATTTCATCCTTTACTATATATCCAGCCATGCACTGCTAGCTTGGAGCATCTAGCATGAGCTGAGGACAAGAGAGGTAACCTAATTAAAGGTCAAAAGTAAAGTCAAGGCACCTTCCAGGCTGGAAAGGAAAGAGAACAGGAACTGGAGCTCAGATGATCTGGGTTCTACTTCTTTTTACTAGTTTATCTATGACTTTAGGCAATGACAGATTCAAGTTAAATGCACATTTATAGGATGCTTATTGGTGCCAGGAGTTTTCAAGATGAAGAGAATACAGTTCTCAGATTCTGGATGATCACCTTTTACAGGGAAGGAAATGGAAAGATAAGATTATTTTCTGAAGCAAAAGATAAACCATTCTTTAAGAATAATAACCCAAGCAACTAAAGGAGCTATGAAAAACTAGATGTGATATCTGAGCTGATTATGAAAGGAGAGTGTCCAGTAGGGTCATCCAGGCCAAGGGAAGGGCAAAATCAAAGAGACAGAGGCTTGGATATAGTTAGAAACTTTGGGAGAAGTTGTGATCTGGATGTCATTGTTGTGATGGCACTTATTAATGAATTAGGATTCTATGGAGGCACGAATGTGATGAGGAAATGGGAACCTCTGGGAATTTTTTATTATAATTCATATTACATTTTACAAAAAAAAAACACAATAAATTTCATATCTCCAGCCCCTAACATGGATATTTTTTAGAAATGCAGATTTCAGTCCTGTCACTTTAACAAATGGTGGTCACTTCCTTACTTCCCCTCTCCAGACTTCCGTCTGAAATGAGAGCTTTAGACTTTGGCTCTTTCCATGCCAAAATCAACACAGCACAGTCTCTGTGGTGGTCAGGACAATGGAGAAGTGAGTGACTCCCTTTTTCTCCAGCTGGAATCATGCCAGCCATTAGGACAAAAAGCAACCTCTGAACTATTATAAGTCACCTTGCATATGGATTCATCAAGCCCAGAAAGTCAGTTCTACACTGGCTGTTCTTTTGTGGAGAGTGATGTCACTGTCCTCACACCCACCCTGGTTGAATTCTGGGCAGAGACAACCCCTGATAGCATCTTTTTATGACACTGATGCAAAATGCATTTGCATTTTTGTTGTCCTTTGGGGACATGTTCTCATCGCAAGGCTGGATGTTCACTATTGAGCTATGGACTAAAAATGCTTCCTAAATATTAATTGGAAATTTCACTGGTGGGTATCTATAACAAAATGTTTTTCAAAAGGAATTTGTGCACAAATCCCTAAAATGTCATTGCATGTTAAAGATTAATTAGTATTTTGAGGACTATCAGTGTTTAACTGTCTCTTTAAAGAACAAGAACCATAGTACAATATTACAGAGGCTCACTGGCAAGCAAAACCCATAAACTTCCAAAGATTTTTGTTGCCCCTGGAGTTCTAATTTCCAAAATGTCACATGGAGCCACTGCATTCAGAAAACTCAAAG
This sequence comes from Taxidea taxus jeffersonii, assembly GCA_003697995.1. Lineage (NCBI taxonomy): Eukaryota > Metazoa > Chordata > Mammalia > Carnivora > Mustelidae > Taxidea > Taxidea taxus. Next base: position 350,791 of record ML104604.1, on the reverse strand, counting down.
AAAATGGTAAGGGTATGCAACAACCCATGTGACCAAATCACTGTTTAGACTGGGTAAATTCCTTCTCTGCTCTAGATTTAAATCCCAGGTTGTCATGAAAATGTGGGATTTAAACTAGGATTCAAAGCATATGTAGGATTGGTGTGGATACAGGTTCAGGGACAATATACCTGATAGGAAAAACTGCAGGTTCAAATATTAGGATGAGTCTCATTTATGTGTAGAGTACAGAAGAGAGAGAAAAATAGTGTGCAGACAGATTGGAATAAAATCGTGAATCCTGAGCGTAAAACAAAAACTAGGTGTGAGCCATTAATTCAAAATTCTTTTTTTTTTTTTTTTTTAGGATTTTATTAATTTGAGAGAGAAAGAGAGAGAACACATACAAGCAGGGGGAACGTGGAGAGGAAGAGGGATAAGCAGACTTCACACTGAGTAGGAAGCCCTATGCGGGGTTCGATCCCAGGACCCTGGGATCATGACCTGAGCCAAAGGCAGATGCTTAACTGACTGAGCCACCCAGGTGCCCTGTCAAAATTCTTAAATAACAGAAGAGTAGCTTTGATTTTTATTTCAGCTTTATTAGAGCTCCTCCATGATTACCCACCAGCTATTTTTGTGAGATGGGTAGTATCACGCCCATGGTAAAGAGAGGGGCACACAGTAGCTGTGAGAGAGGAATTGTGTGCAGATCTACAAGCTGAGAGCAGTGAGGCAAAAGCCTAAGCGTTCAGTTTCCAGGTATCTGGCCTCTTCAAACAGCAAGTAGCGGCTGCAAGTTCTGGTTTCAATCATCTAATACACTCTCAACGTAAACAAAGATTTTGAAAAACAGCATTGAACCCCACAGAGAAATCCTAGCAAAATATGCCCAGAGCTTCTCTATATACTCCACATTGTTCCTGCAGAGATAACAACAGTGGAAAAAGAAATAAATACAGCCTCCAGAATTCATCCATAAGTCCTTCCAGAAGGCCACCTGAATCTCTGGAATGACTTTGCTATTCTGATGTGACAATTAGGAAAGCAGTATGAAGTTTATGGTAAGAAAATGATCTTAGGTTTGCTCAAAGACCATGTGTTACTATTTTTCATTATAAGAAAATAGACAGGAAAGCTCTGAGCATCAGGAGGCTGAAATAGATGGGAGCTGAAGATTATTTTGCATTTTTGGTGCTTTAAATGTGCATAACTCTCCTCTCTGAGAATACTGCTTGGCAAGCCCTTGCCTCTCACAGAACAAATAACATTACAAAGTAACTGTGCTTCTCTAAAGAAAGGGAACAGAAATCATCCCAAACCAACCATCCTGGAATTCTTTTTTGGAGGACACCTAATCCCTAGAGTAGTCAGATTTGGTATATATTCCATTAATTGTTTTCATATGCTCCTAGGCGTGCTTGGCAAGACCTCTTAAATAATCCTTGAGTACATTTTAGTCAATATCTAATCTTCAAGAGGCTTTCAGAAGCTAGCAGTACCTTGATTGGTATGTATACATTCTCTATACTTTAGAGAGTGTGTTGGGAGGTAGAGAGTGTCCTGGAGCACTTCCCTGGGAGTAAACTTTAGCATAGGAACTGCCTGATTTCAAATAGGGAGAATCACTGATTTTGTCAAATGCTAGCTTGAGGAAAAATGTTGAAGAATGTAGCAATCATATTTTAGAGTGCGAGGTAGGGAAGTCAAAAACATTAAATAAGTTCAAAGTTATTGAACACTTTCACACAATATTTCCATAATAATTGATTATCTACAGTAGATGCCTATAGTTAGACATCTAACTGGGACCTGGGAATGGTATAATAGGAAAGTCAGGTGGATACTTGCCTTAGAATTTTCAATCTACTGACCCAATGCAACCCAGGAATCTCTTTTGCCGTATTTCTATTATGGGGATATTGTACATCTGTTTGGATATTTCTGGAAACAAAAGTCTAATACTTAACATAATTTCCAACAGTAGTTGACCCTCAATAACTCTGTTCTGATTAAGATTCAACTCTCATTTTATGTTGGGTCCCACTAATTTGAACCCTCAAATAATTCTGTGAGGTGAGAATTCATTGACTTTTGTTTTGTTTTGTTTTGTTTCCAGATGGGGGAAATGAAGATTATTTTTTAAAAACTCCAAATTAGGGGCGCCTGGGTGGCTCAGTGGGTTAAAGCCTCTGCCTTCGGCTCAGGTCATGATCCCAGGGTCCTGGGATCGAGCCCCACATAGGGCTCTCTGCTCAGCAGGGAACCTGCTTCCTCCTCTCTCTCTCTGCCTGCTTCTCTGCCTACTTGTGATCTCCATCTGTCAAATAAATAAATAAAATCTTAAAAAAAATAAATAAAAACTTCAAATTACTCAGGTAAATAATTGAAGTTCCATAATGGAACTACTATAATGTGCTTAGCTGTGAGGATCAAATGAAAATAATGGAGCTGACATTGTTTGGAAGAGGGACTAATACTGTTTTATAAACAGTAAATAATGGGACTGAATTATTTTGTAAACACAAGCATAAGGACTTATCTATATCAACCTCCTGCTAAGACTTCATTTGAAATTTGACTTAGCCCTCTTAAATTAAGTAGCTCTTTTTCTTTTTCTTTTTTTTTATTAACATATAATGTATTATTTGCCCCAGGTCTGTGAATCATCAGGGCTTACACACTTCACAGCACTCAAGTAGATCTTTTTCTATCAGACTAATGCAGTTCTCTAGCTATATCAACACATAATACATTCCCTTTATAATCTTCACATAATCTAAATTGCCTTGTTTATTTACTCATTTACTTGATTTGTGTATGTTCCTTCACCTCCTGAATGCACACAAAATAAAAAGCTCCCCAAGTGTAAGGATTTTGATTGTTTTGTCCTCCAGTGAATTTCCTGTCCTAGAACAGAAACTGATCTCCTTTAGGGGTTCAAGAAAGTTTTGAAGAATGAATAAATAACTTTCTTGAATTCCTCAAGGAAGGCTTACATTTGCGTGCATTCTGTTTGTATAATTGAGATTTTTTTTTCTCACTGTAGATTCAGTCTCTCAACACAACAAGGACTATGTCCCAATCATCTCTGAATTTTATACCCAGCATGGAGCCTAGCCTAAAGTAACTTCAGTCAGGTCATGTTTGCTAGTCAGAGTATCCATCTTACTGGCACATCTGAGAATACAGGCAAAGAGAATCAAGCTGTCAGTGAATAGGCAGGCAGTCCTATGGTAGGGAAGACAGAGCAGAACAGCAGAACACACAGAAACAGGCAAGATAATGAAAGGCCATTGGGGTGACTGAAATCACCTCACGTACTTCAGTTCTTCTTCCCCAGACTTATTCTAGAGCTTTGGAAATTATGCTTGGGCTTTAGCCATTTTTAATAAATTATTCTAGTACTAGATTTCAGCAGACCTTTTTAAACTTATCTGCTCTCCACTTCACTGAGCAGGCTTTCATGTGGTTCTCATTCATTTGTGGCAACATTGTCTTGAGCATCCAACAAGTTGCTGTCACTCAGTTATTAGAAAGGGCCCTCTGTCCTTCAGAGTACCAGAGGTTTGAGAAGAGTTCCCCAACAGTACCACAGCCTGTGAAAGCCCAGAACTCTTGTCACAGTTGGTTAATTTCTGGGGGACCCATCATCTCCTACGTCACACTCCTGCAACCCCATGCATGGCATCCACTACACACCTGGTTCTAATTACAGATCTGAGTCATTTTGTCAGTCTCTGGGAAGACTCTTTACCATATAAGTGCATTCATAAAGACTGGAGAATGTTTGAAGTTTTGGAGACACCTGTGGAACACCATTAAATGTAAAACAGTGCAAAATGAGAGTCCTGAAAAAGGAGAGAAGGGAACAGAAAGATATTTAAGGAAACAATAGCCAAAAACTCCTCGAATCTACACACTCAAGAAGCTCAACAAATTCTAAGAAGGGTAAACACAAAGAGTCACACATTATAATAAAACCATCAAAAGACAAAGGGAGAATCCTGAAAGCAAGGAAAGAAGTAAGTCATCATGTATGAGGAATCCTCAGTAGGATTAGCAGCCAATATCTCAGCAGAAGCTACAAAGACCAGAAGGCATATTTAAGGTGTTGAAATTAAAACAAACCAAACAGAAAACCCTACTAACCAAGAATTCTGTATCTGGCAAAACTAGCCTTCAAAATGAAAGGAGAAATTAAAGACATTTCTAGATAAAGAAAAGCTGAATGAGTATGTCAGTAGAAAGTCCCACGTATAAGAAGTAAGTTGAGTTCTTCAGCTGAAAATAAAAGGGCACTAGATAGTAACTCAAACAGAGAAAGAAAGAACTCTGGTGAAAGTAACTACAAGGCTAAATACACAGCATAGCCAAGTCCAATCTGAGGCTTCTTCAGTGTTTGTCAATTTCTTTTCTTTTCTTTTTTTTAAGTTTATTTATTTAAGTAATTTCTATACCCAACGTGGGACTCAAACTCATGATTTGAGATCAAGAAACACATGCTCTCTGGACTGCACCAGCCAGGTCCTCCAACACCCCACCAGAGTTTGTCAATTTCTGTTTGGAAAGGGGCCATACTTATTTCTTCATATACCTTGTAATTTTTGTTGCTCTTGTTGCAAACTCAGCATTCTGAGTATTACACTGAGGTAACTCTGGAAATCAGATTTTCTCCCCCTCCCTTGGATTTACTGTTGTTGCTGGGTGAGGGCTGGAGTCACCCATTTGTTTTGGTGACTATGCTAAGCTATTTTTGTAAAGACTATTTTCCTTGTCATGTGTGGCCTATAAAGTCCCTGTTTCATTTCATTTTTGTAAAGACTATTTTCCTTGTCATGTATGGCCTATAAAGTCCCATGTCAGACCTGGCAGAGATTTTCTAAAATGCCTAGAACCAAAAGCCAAAAGCCAAAAATACTATTTTGGTCTTTCTTTGCAGACTGACTCTGAGCTGGACATTCCTTCAATGCTTTGCCAGTGTGTGTGCCTACAACTCAGCCCCAGTCTCCACCTTTTGCTTATATAGAGTTCAAAGAGCAGCCAGAGATGCAAGCCCACCATCCTCTCAGGACTTTTCAGACTATGAATCCAGTCCTAAACATGCACATTGCACTTCTGATCCCTGGTCTACATAACTCACCCCCATATCATTATATGCACAAGGATCTTTCTTCTTCACAGTTTCCTTTTACTCAGGCTCTTGGGTCTGTCTGCAATTTACCCCATATGTCATCCCTTGCCCCAGGCAGCTATGGGTCTTTATGGATCTTTAATGCTTTCAACAGATGCCACCCAGACTGAAGGGGGTGAAATAAGGGCAGGCTTCTAAAATGGTCCCTGAGAGAACTGCTAGATAAGTCAAAATACACCATTATTTGTGGAGAGAAAAAGTCTGTATTGCTTTTTTTCACATTATCCTAGCATTAGCAGCTGCATCAGAAATGTGGGCCCCCGCCCCCATGGCTGCCACCAAGCTGGGCAATGGGGAATGATTGATGGGTAAGCAGAAATTTAAGACTTTCTTACTAAAATGGAGCAGGCTTTCCTTCATGAAACACACCCCTGGTTGCTGAAGATTTTTATTAAATTCCCAAGTTCTGAAAACATTTCTTCTGTCAGTTTTCACCAGCTTATAGGTTCACTCAGTGGACGGATCAATTCTTGGGACTCCCTACTCTGTTATTTCTCATGATATTCTCAAAAACATATACCTCTTGGTTCACAATTTTCTCTTCTATGAGTCTACCCACTAATATACTCTGTACAAAGCAAAATGATGTTTTCTCAGTTATTACCTGTGGCATTGTTTACAACAATCAGTGACTAAAAATAACCCCAAATCCACTGGTGAAGTTATGGTATATCTGTGAGATAAAAGTGCTTTGTATCTACACAAAAAAATCAAGATCTCTTTACACTTATAGAGAACGATTTCTAAGAAATGCTAACAGATAAAAGCAAGCAGCAGGACAGTGTGTATGGTAGTCTACTTTGTGTGTAAATTAGGAGTGTACCAAAAAATTGTTTGTGCCTGCTTTTTGTATGTGTAGGAGCCCTAAAAAATTAATGACAACAGCTATCTACAAAGGGGCAATTTGGGGGTGGAAACTAAGTAGATAGCATAGAATTGGCAGAGTATCTTTACATTGTATACTTTATTAAATTTCTAAATGTGTGAATGTACTGATTACTCAAAAGACAAGGTAGGGCATCTGGGTGGCTCAGTGGGTTAAACCTCTGCCTTCATCTCAGGTCATGATCTCAGGGTCCTGGGATCAAGCCCCACATCAGGCTCTCTGCTCAGCAGGGAGGCTGCTTCCCCTCTCTCTCTGCCTGCCTCTCTGTCTACTTGTGATTTCTCTCTCTGTCAAATAAATAAATAAAATCTTAAAAAAAAAAAAAGACAAGGTAAACATTCAATGACTTATTATTAGCACTATAAAATCCAAACTAGTATACATCGTCTTCAAGGCCATGCTGGATCCCACCTCTGGTTCTGCTGCCTCATTTCTCCCCCATTGCCTTCTGATGCAGCACACTAGCCAGATGGTATTTTTTGCCAAGATCCTAGAACTTTCCTAGTTCTTTCTCCCTCAGGGGTTTTGTACAAAATGTTTCCTCTTCTAGGCATGATTATTGCTCAGAGATTCCCATGGTCATATTTTCTCATCTTTTAATTCTCAAAGAGACTTTCCATTAACACTTCTGTCTGGGAGATTTCCTTCATTCCTCAATGTTCTCTCTCAGAACCCTGGCTTTATTGTTCTTTCATAGTAATTACACACTAGACTAATATTCATTTGTGCATTTATATTTCCATGTCCCCCCTACTGAACTCTAAGAAATGCATCTGTCTTGCTCACTGTTGGATCCTGAGCAGTACCTGGATTAGTGTGTGTGGTGCGCTGATACATATTGGGTTAAAAAGGTGGTAGCATATTCAATCCTCACATACTGAGTGCATAAGTTTTAAGATCATTTTCTTTGTTTCTTGGTATAGATCCCTAGTTGTTTCATCTGCAAAATATGGCTACAAATCTGCTGGTCCCCAGGGTCCCCAGAGAGATTTCTCACAATATTCCTGACCCTTTGCTTCTACAACTAATACACATGTGAGCTTAAACTTGTTCTTCCCCCTAGTAAGACTGTGAACTTCTGTAGCCAAAAAAAGTGGCTCTGCCGCTGGAGTTAGAGACAGGCATGACGCTAGCCATCCTGAATTAGGGTCTCTTCTGACCTGTCTTCGGCCACAGAGTAACATGTAGTCCTGCCTCCTAGCCCTTCTCCTGTCTAGTCTGTCTGCTGTACGTCTCTACCAGTAGAAAACCATATTTACATTTTTCTCTACTTTCCCTCTCATACACATCCAAGACAACAATAGCTTTCAAAATCTAAATTTAAAATCTGGGCCATACATAAAACCTCTGGAGGCATTTGGCTCTGAGTAGGGCTACAAGCATTGTCCAACAAACTGCTCAACCTAATGAATCTTATGCAAGGCAAAAACAAAACAAAACAAAACAAAAACAGTTTAAAGTTAATACTGTTGTTTCCAAAATCCAGGTAGAGAGAGACCATGTGGTTGTGGAGGGACAGGATTCAATTTCTGAGCAACCGAGGGGGAGACCTGCCAAGCACTTCAGAAGACCAATATTTAGGGTCCCACTAAAGCTAAGGGGGATGGGGTACAGGAGAATGGTGGCTGACATGGAGGGAACAGTATGACAACACAACACGAGACACTGTCTTCTTTGCAGTCCAGGACTGCATCCCACTTCCCCTGCCTCTGGAGCTCCTTTCAGAGTAGCCATTGAGGCATGCTGTTCACCGGATAGCTACTAATTTCAGACTCTAGAGAAACCACATCTCTTGCTCATGGTGCCCAGATGTCTTTTTGACAAGGTAGGACATACCCAGTCATCAAAGGGGTGGAAACCATCACAGAATAGAATGGACAAGCTATCTGGACTTTGTCCAAGAGGTGGGCCTGCTTGAGACAAGCAGATATCTATTTCCAAACTGGCTGGCAACTTCTTTGTCTGAGAGTATTTGTCTGGAAAGCAGCCCAATTTTCTGCCTCCCTACTGTTCTTTACAAGGAGCTACAAATTCAAGGGCCTTAAAAAAGCAGAGGACCTTGAGAAACCCCACCATCAATATTGGATTTTATGAAATAGCAGGAGTACATATTTTCAGACCTGACACATATACACATTCCAGAGGAGTGTTATTTCAAGCAAACAGATTAATTTTCTTGAGACTGTTTCTACATTGATAGAGGAAACATCTTTCTCAGGCATTACCATGAAAGTTAAATTAAATCATGCTTGCAAACACCTGACTCAGTGCTTTACAAAGCAATTAGCTATTTTATCCTTTCTATAATATACATATTTTCACAAACTCCTACATTTATGTGTTGTGGATATTGTGAAATATTTCCAGTGTAGATAAATTGATACATATTTACCCCCCAGAAGGGGAGAAGGATATCCCCAGTGCCTCCTGAGGATTCTAAAACTAAATTGCTGGCTCAGGCTCACATTTCTGTCTCTAAAATTTGACACCTCTTACACATTTTCTATTTCAAAGTAGCATTTTAAATGAACATGGGCCACGTAAGCATCAATCATGGTTCTGCTATCTTGAATTTTGGCTTTTTTTTTTTTACTATGTTATATTAGTCACCATACACTACATCGTTAGTTTTTGATGTAGTGTTCCATGATTCATTGTTTGCATATAACACCCAGTGCTCCCTGCAATACGTGTCCTCCTTAATACCCAGCACCAGGCTTATCTTACCCATCCCCTCACCCCCTCCCCTTTAAAACCCTCAGTTTGATTCTCAAAGTCCATTGTCTCTCATGGTTCATCCCCCTCTATGATTCTCCCCCTTCATTTTCCCCTTCCTTCTCCTAATGTCCTCCATGCTATTCCTTATGCTCCACACATAAGTGAAACCATATGATAATTGACTTTCTCTGATTTATTGCACTTACCATATTGAATTTTGGCATTTTAACCTTGTGGCAGCTAGTACCATCATAGAACACATCAAAAATGACACAGAATCTCAGTGTACAACTGTGTAAAGGACTACCCTTCAGCTTATGTTGGAAACCAGCCTAGCAATGATTAGATTCTAATTACATTTCATCCAACACTCTAAATGCAAATGTAAGTGGATTCATACAATTAGTCAACAAAAAGGGAATAAATAGCATTCCAGACAGAGGAAGAAGCATGTGGAAAGCCTGTAGGATGGAACTGTCAACCCCAGGCAGCCTGACTCTGATTGACTCCATACCCAGTCATTGTCAGGTCATTGTCATTGCTAGGGCATCCATAGTCATTCTTAAGTGAGGCACAGAACAATGATAAAATGGGTTAAGGTCAGTCTATTAGATGGGAAATCTTGAGTGTGCTAAAGACTGGTTGTTCACATTCTGGAAGAGGCTTCTCTGGAGAGTCAGAGATGTTGATAAAGCATCAGAGGGTACAATTCACAGGATCTGGCAGCAGAGTTACAACAGACATGAAGTATCATCCCAGTCTCTTTCCTGAAGAAACTACACAAAGAGTGCAACTCCCCTAGCAGGTCTCTAGCTGCTTTCTTAAGTACAAGTGGGGGTGGAGAGTGGATTTCCATTCCCTTTTAGTTTATAGTGAACAAAGGGAGAGACTAGTATAGGTACCTGCCCAGACCTCTGCTGGCTACGAACCAAACCTGGAGAAGAGAGAGCAGATGGAAAAGTCCAGCACCAGATACACCCATACACACTGCAGCGAGCCTTCCAGATACCATTTAACCTCTGGTACCCACATGCTTCAGTACCTGAGCATCCTCCCCATGACAAGAAGAATATCTTCCCATCTACACAGAGTCAGGGCTACTGGTATCCAAGGGAAAAGTCTGAGATGCACTTTTGCTTTGGAGCCAGTTGTAAAGACATAAAAGTGAATACTTACTGTGTGGTGAATATGTGACAGGACTTGAATTCGGTGGCTCATTAGTGGAAGGACCACAGAACGCCACCATGGGACTGCACTGGGTTCAGATGATAAGCCTGGGTGCCTTTACCTGTAACTGAGCCAAATGATTATTTTCACTGATGAAGAAACTGAAGGTAGAGAAAGGGATCTGGGAGAAGACTAGCCAAAGATCAAAAGAGAAGAGCACCGACATTACATATCATCAAACCGACAGGCAGGAATGCAGAATTAGACACACTGGGATTGACTTTGAACTCTGGATTCCACCACTTACGTGGTTTCCACCTTCAGGAAAGTCATGGACCAGCCTCCAGTCTCAGGGTGCATTGGTCAAATGATTTCTGTGATGATTCAATTAGAAATTCTAAGTAGGACAAAGCTTACCGCACAATGAACGATTCCGTTCTTAATATCCTCTTAATTTTTTCCACGTAATATTCCCCACTGCCCCAGGCGGTTAATATTTTCTCCATCTTTCAGATGGGAAAACTGGAGTTTGGAGAAGCTAAGTCATTTGGTAAAGTTCACAGAACAAGTTCAATGTGGGATTCAAATCTTGTTTTCTCTTACTTGAAAGCCCAATGTCCTCCATTATTAACATGTCACTTTTGGGCTCACATAACTGAATTGGAAAGCTGTGGATCTTTTTGGAGATTGGATTGAATTTATATGTTATGTGAAATGACTCTGTTCAGTGCAAGGAAGGTGGAAACAGAGTTGATTTTCCTATTTCTAGAATTTAAAACAGACAGGCACAGTTCCTGAGCCAGAGGAGACTTGGGACAGACAGACACGTTTGCCTCAGAAAAAGCCATTCCCCCCCACCCCCCAGGAGGGGCTATTTGGCCCACAGCCCTCTGATTTGCTGCCTCCCAGGCCTCCTGACCCACATTTACAGGAGAGAAAATCCCTGCCAGATCCCATTCCAGGGTCTGAGCTCCCCAGACAGGGTGAGATCATCCTTTCAGACCTGGCCTGCTTTAATATGCTGGAAGACATCCTGAATGAATGAGTACGTAAATGAACAAGTGAATGACTCTATGGGAATCTATGAGTAGAGTCTATGTCAAGAAGCCATTTAAGCTCCTGCAAGATGCATTAGACTGCGCAGAAGAGCAACATGACTTACCTACCTCCCTGGTGCCAGGGTGATTCAGCAACATATAACATGGATTACCTCACTGACTAGTGAGCTCTCCTTATTTCTGCCTTGTGCCTCCTTGGGAGACTAGCATGGAGCTCAAATCTCTCTATAAACTATGTTCTGGGGATGTGTATTATTAATGGCTAGAGAGAGACTAATGAAAATAAAAATGGATTACAAATTAGAGGATGTGGTTTCAAGTCTATACTTCTTGGCTATGTAATGAATAAATAATACAAGTTCTTTAAAGGCTCAATTATCTTATGTAATAAATGGGTATGATCAAAAAGATTCCTTATTTTGCAGTGCTTTGTGAGAATTATATAAGGCAGAGGTTGAGAAAATTCTTTGAAAATGTAAACAGGCTTTAAGGCTGTCACTTAAACTTCTGATTCACCTAACACTTTGGGCTGTGACTGACAGTTATACCTCAATTTATTTAGTTATTGGCTTAATCACTTAGTTCACACATGTTATTGAGAAACTTCCATAGAGTCTGGGATTAAGCCTACAAAGAATATCAAAATCATTTCTGAAAACATCATGATTATGATACCACTTTGGACTGGGAGATCCATGGGGGATAGGAAAATCATTAATTTATTCTTGTGTTCCCACTCCATCTGTGGTCCAACGTTAGCACTCAGCAATACACCAATCACATAACTGGTGTTCAAAATATAGCCAATCAATCAATGTATTAAAGACAGAGCATCAAATGTCTCTAGTGTGGTCCCCTCCAATCTATAACCCACGTAATTGCTGGAATGATGTCTCTAAATGCAAATCAGACACACCCATTCCTTGATTAAAATCTTCCAAAGACTTTCCATGCTCCTGAGGAGATAGTACCGATGTCTTAGTCTAGTATCAAGCCTATAACTTTCCTATCCAAACAGACCTTCTTCTACCCAGTATGGACACCGCAGCACTCTCACACTGCTCATAAATACCAGGGCACTGGCCCACTCCCAATCTTGTCTTTTAAAACATATATATTATATATACATTAAAATACTTATATACACAAGAAGATGTATCCTAAGGATACATATCCTAAGTCTCCATAAAGTGTGACGTATGAGTGACACACTTATGGAGGCTGAGAAGACTCAAGATTATAGCTGGCAAGCTGGAGACCCAGGAAAGCAGACGGTAGTTCCAATCGGAGTCTGAAGGTCTGAGAACCAGGAGAATATCTTGTAAGTTCCAGTCCAGAAGCCAGCAGGCTTGAGACCCAAGAAGAGTCGATGTTCAGGCAAGAAACAATGATGTCCCAGCTCAATGCAGTCAGGCACGAGGAGTTCCTTCTCGATCAGGGTTTTGGTCCCATTCACATTAGAGGGCAATGTGCTTTACTCCGCCAACTCACGCCTTAATCTCAGTCGGACACTCACAAACATACCCAGAATAATGTTTGACCAAATTTCTGGGCTTCCTGTGGCACAGTCAGGTTGACACTTAAAATTAACCACCTCGGGGGACGCCTGGGTGGCTCAGTTGGTTAAGCGGCTGCCTTCGGCTCAGGTCATGATCCCAGCGTCCTGGGATCGAGTCCCGCATCGGGCTCCTTGCTCGGCAGGGAGCCTGCTTCCTCCTCTCTCTCTGCCTGCCACTCTTTCTGCCTGTGCTCACTCTTTCTGACAAATAAATAAATAAAATCTTTAAAAAAAAAATTAACAACCTCGGGATATTTTTGAAAACAAACTTGTCTTGTGTCAGAATTATGACTGATGTTCAGGACCTTCTTGTTTCCTTTGTCTCAAATTTTCCTAAAAGTTAAAAGATACCTGGTATGTAGTCAAGTGGAAGCTGTGGGACTTGAGGAACTAACATTTTCATAAAATGAGGATAAACCCTGGGAGACTGATTTCACAAAATGAAAGGGCAATCTAAAACACACTGGTTCCTCAGGAAACGTGAGGGATAGAGTTACTCATCACTGAAAGAATGTAAGCAGCTCTTGCCCCACCACCGGAAGGGCTACTTTAGAGTGACTCTCAGTCACACACTTCTTTTAACCCAGGACTCTTCCCAGTGACCAAGACAGAAGGAGGCCCTTCAGAATATTCCAGGGACCATGTCTGCTTTGCTCATGACTGTGTACCTGTATAGGGCTTGACACCTTAATAAACATTTGCTTAATGAAAGGAAATGTCAATAAATGATTAATGGGCTGACTTCAAGATATTGTAGGGTAATATTCTTCTCCCTTCCCTCAATATTTGAATAAATACAAATTATGTTCACCTAAGGGACAGCCAGTATTTCATTAGTCTCACACAGCCAGAAAGTAGGGGAGCCAGGACTCATATCTAGGCTCTGCCTTCCAATACTCACTGCTGTCATAAAAACACTGATATATACTGGCTTTAAGCAATTTTGGGAATATCTGTAGTTTAACAATCCATTTTCTATATACAGGGTATTAAAAACTGAATCATGAGAAAATATATGGGGAGGGATGTAGAAGATGGGATTTTATCCATTCCACAAAGAAAGAAATAAGATCAGATGTCATGTGTAACTAGAAAGCAAATCTGTCCGTTCCAATTAATATTTGGAATTCCAATTGATGATCTGTTTAAGTCGAATTCAATTAATAATTTCAAAACACCCAAGAATATGCTAAAGCCTTGAAATGTAATAGTGGGTCAACAGCTCATTATAACCATTTCTTACATCTAAGAAGTTAGCCATAGAAAAACTTATCAAGAGTTTAGACCTTGGGAAACCTGGGTTTTTCAGTCAGTTGAGCGTTCCACTCTTGGTATTGGCTCCGGTCATGATCTTATGGGTCATGGGACTGAACCCAGCTCAGTCTCCAAGCTCAGCAGGGAGTCTGCATGAAGGATTCTCTCACTCTGTCCCTCCTCCCACTTGCACACACTTTCTCTCTCTCTCTCTAATAAATAAATATATATATTTTTAAAGATTATAGACCTTAAGTGTTCTCACCACATTTTGAAAAATGAAAGTCAACTTTGTGCAGTGGTGGATGTGTCAATTAACTTGAGAGAGGCAACTGTTTCACAAAATATATGGATGTCAAATCACATTGTACACTTTAAATATATGCAGTTTTATTTGCCAGTAGTTAGCTATAGGTAGAGCTTTGGAGCAACAGGGACAGAAGAAAGTGGTACTTTTTCTGCTAGTCACATCCTTCAATTTTCCTCTGGTTAAGAAAAATACTAATAGATTGGGTAACTCATTAGGAAAAGGGGAGTACCACTTTGACTTACTTTTTACAAGTTTCCTTAATGTTTATGAAATGTTTTCATAAGTGTTACCTTGTCATAAGCCTCTCAGGTGACCGATTTCCTTTCTACTAGTGGGGAAGCAGAGTCAATACTGTATTAAGTGGTAGAGCTAGGATTTGAATTCAATCGGCTGACCCTTGCTCCAGAGCTCTTTCTCCCATTCAGTAGACATCACCTTGAAAAAAGCTTCTTTCTTTACTCTGAAATCTATTTTTAAACTAGCTTTATTGAGGTAAAACTGATATCCCCCAAATGCACACATCTAATGTAAACATCTATGGATTTGGACATACACATACATATATGATACCATCACCACAACCAAGATAAACATATCCGTCACTTCCCAAACTTTGTTTTCTTGTGTATGTGTGTGTGTGCATGTGTTTCTTGGTAAGAATACACACTGCTGTTGAACAGTAGGTCTTTAGAACTTAACCATCATGCACAACAGAAAATGTATACCCATTGAAAAAAGCACATTTTTAATTAGAGAGAGTTCAGCCATCTCTGAAATAAACCCTGACACTCTTGAATGGAAGTAAATCATGTTTCTTAAATTACCCAATGAAAATGTCACACCCTTACAAAACAATGGGTTTTATCTTCTTCTAGTTAAAATTGATTTATTAATCATTTCTTTTTTTTTTTTTTCCTTTTAGAGGTGGGAGACACATGGAGAGGAGAGCGAGAATATTTTCTTTTTTAAGACTTATTTATTTTTGAGAGAAGGGGTGGGGAAGGGGCAGAGGGAGTGAGAGAGAGAGAGAGTCACAAGCAGACTCTGTGCTGAGCAAGGAGCCCAACATGGGCCTTGACCTGAGTTGAAATCAAGAGTCAGACACTTAACCAACTGAGCCACCCAGGTGCCCCTAATTTATTAATCATCTCAACACATGTGTTTGAAATCCACTATGTGCTCATCTTTGTGTTTGGAATATATATTTATCAGGGTTTACCTCACTAGTTCTTAGTTCAGTGCCAACCCATGTTCTTCAGAACCTAGCTGCCCACATGCTGAGTGTTTTGAGATGAGCCAAATGGAGACCCCGTTCTCCAGGCATAGTAGATGCTTAAAAGCAATTGGATTGCAGTTTAAGAACTGTCATAATGGAGGAGGAATCGGAGTTAGGATGAGGACTTGACTCATGGATGTTAGGACAGGATTCTCAGGAAGAGTGATCTAAGGGGCACTTCCAGGAAATGACAGGAAGAATAGGTTGTTTAAGGGGCACCTCTCACCAAAGGAACAATTTGGACAAAGACATGGTATATTGTGGGTCTCTGGGAAACTCTGAGTAGAACGTTATTATAGGAACATAAGGAAAAGGTAAAAATTCAGAGGCAATGAGATGAGGAAACCAGTCATGACTATACCATAATGCATTCATGCATAACAGATTTCTGTAAGCATTTTCCCAGAATCTTCCCACTGTTCTATTGGGAAACCGGGCTTTCTTTTAGTGTGAGGTAACTAATTTACGTGGATTATCAGTTCTCCAAAGGGTGTTGGTGATCTTACAGCTGAGGAATGAAGAGATGTCAACTTTCTTTCCACTTAGCTTTGTTGGAACATTATTTCCACATTTAGAGATGAGAGAAGAAAAAAAATCCATTACATAGCAATCCTGGAAGAGGAAATTAGTTCCACCCTGTATCAGCCTTGCATTTACTTAGGATACTTTTCCTCATATGCTAGAAGAGAGGGGTAGGGTGCATGGCAAACTATTCTTGGGGAATTGGATTGTTTAAGATCACTAAAATACTGAAAGCTGTGTTTCAAATGTCTTCCCTCCACAAATTTGTAGAAAATGCTGTTTTTTGTTTTTATTATTAATTTTTTAATTTTTGTTTTTGTCTGGCTACAGGAGAAACATAGAAAATCATCCAAGGAACATAGTGGGAAGCCATGCTAGAATAATGAAGAGAATTTCAAGAGGTAGGAAAACTCAGTGATGATCTTTGACTAGAAAAAGCAGCCGGGAAGATTGTGCAAGCCACCAGCAGGCTCAGGCTTGGGAAATCAGCTCTTCCTTTCATCAAACTCCTGGAAAACATTTAATTTTTGAAAACAAGTTGCAAGAAACTCAGTATTTCTGCCAGCAACTTAGGAAAACAAAATATTATATTCTAGGGCTTAAAGGAATGTGAAAAGCCAGCTGGTCAAATCTCTCAGTGGACAGATAAGAAGAATGAAACAAAAGAAGTGGTTTGCTCAAGGTCAAACATCCTATCTTCTCCATTCTTAACTGGGGCCTAAAGAAGGTTAGAACTCAAATGGAACTCCCTCCTGAGCTTCCTGCAATATGCTGATTAAATTATATATTTTGTCAAAATATAACTGTCTTTCAGTGACTAGAGCAACAAAATTTTGAGAATGAGATAGCAGAGGAGTACAGAAGAGAAGGAATGAGAAGAAAGAGGGGAGGAGGGAGAGAAGGTGCATTCAAATTCCCACTTGATTCAAAATAAAGTTGCTTAAGAGAATTTTTTCAAAATAACAGTAACTAAGAGCCATCCCCATTAGAAAGTTAGAGACATTCCACAATTTGTTCATCACATAACAAACTCTAATAATCCTTCATCTAGCAAAGAGGGTGGTCTTGGACTCACTCTCATGCAACCTGTGCTGAGGAATTTTGCTTGGGATAACTAGAATGTTTATAGGAACTCTGACCAACAGTGAGGTCTTGGAATTTAGTCTAAACATACAGAACAAAGATCTAACACTGGCAGAGAAAACCAGTGATTTGCATTTGAGAAGCTGGTGTTCTGGTGTGCTTTGACACTAACACATTCGATATGTGCTCCACACCAACCTTCTTTTCCAAAGGACAGGAATTCTATCTATAAAATGGTAGCACTGGCCTTGGAGAACCTTAAAAACACTCTTTGGTTTTACACTATCATGCATTTATTCAAAGGATTCTCTCTGCCTGGAATATTACTCTTCTTTACTCCTCTTTAAAGTCTTCTGATTCTTTAGGCATTGCCTTCATCAGAAAGATTTCCTTTTCAGATATCCTCACTCCCACTCCCTGCTCCACCCTGAATCAAGAACTCCTCTTTAGGTCTCCATGCCACTTTGTGCTTATTATTACCTTTATCACAACACTTTATAAAATATCCCGGACACGGAAAAGCCATCGAGACACTAGTCATCCAATTAACTACCACCCAATTAAATATACTTTAAATCTATTTTTGTCACAGGATTTAAAAACTATTATCTTGAAATTACCGCAGCACCAAGCTCTCTACTTAACTATTTTCAAAAAAGCTTAGAACTGAATGGAACTTTCTTGGAGTTCATGCAACGTGGTAATTAAGGAGTATTTCCTCCAAATTATAAATTGTCTTTCAGTGACTAAGTGCAACAAAAAATTAAGGATGGAGTAGTAAAGCAAAGAACAGAGAAGGAGAGAAAGGAGACATATCAGGAGTAATGTTTAATTCATTCTCTGAAATTATTAGCACCAAACACCATCCCTGGTAGACGCTAAATATATATTTCTAAAAGTCAGAACTACAGTCACAGGTTATCTAAAATAATGAGATTATAATAAAGGTTCAGGCCCCAAAAATCCAAGATAAAGAACAACACTTCAAGTATTCCTTTTCAATAACTTCAATGGACTTCTGTGCAACAGCTCCACGGCAAAGCCATGACATCACCAGTAGGGTTTGTGTCATTTATCTAAGCAATGTTTCAATTGAGCTCTTCCCAAACTGTAGCCAAAACAAGCTGTCTTATTCCCTGAGGCAATGGCCAAACCTTGGAAACTGATTGTACACACACATAAATCTCAAGGGTGAAGAAACATGCTTAACCTTTAAAGAACTTACACATATTTCGATCTTCAAAGTTGTTTGGTTTTATGGTAAACAGGATAGGACTGTCCAGAGAGAGATATGTGAACATTTAGGGAAGGGGATGTGCATGTATTTGCTTCAGTCAAGGTAGTAGCATTCTTTGAAATATCCAGAGAGTTGTGAAAGAAGACTCAGGTATTCACGAGACTGCTTCTCTAGGCATGAGTTCTCATCAGTGAAAAAGGATATTTTGCATCTGCATAGAGTCTCATGATCCTATTGAGAGAAAATAGAGGCCATTATCATTGAGTAAAGCCCCCCACAGAGGAAAGAACCCTGAAATACAAGCTGTGATTACCAAATGTTCCACTGACTTTCTGTGGGATCTTGAGCAGGTTGTTTTTCTCCTCTGGACTGTTTCCTTATCTATATTTCTACAATTCAATGATAAAATATACTATCATACTATCACGTACTCAAGGAGACCTTTTCTTTTTTTCATACCAAATTGGGACCCATTCTCTTGTTACACACTCTCCAAATATCCTATACTTCTCCTTCATACCATTTAGCTTTCAATTCAATTCAATTCAAATAATGCATTTACTTGGATGGCTCTGCCATTCATTTTTCAAGCCCCTTGAAGTAAGGATTATATCTACTCTGGGCACCTTGCCTAGGATAGTGTTGACTATCATATGCTCAATGAATATATGTTGGATTTCTGAATGAATGAATGAATAACAACTGCCTTTCTCCTTCCCTCATGGTAAGTCCTTCACTTATTTGATACTTCTGCTTTGGATATCATAAATGTTAAAAATGCAGGTTTTGGAATTCAGCAGACATGGATTTGAATCTTGTGCTGCAACTGACCTGTGATCAGATTACTTTATCACGTTAAACCTCACTTTCTGCACTTACATATGGGAGATATTATATATCTCCTAAGATTGTTATGAAGATAAAATAACAGACATGTTGGATTCTTAAGAATATTGGCTCATTAAATGTGTGCTATCACTACAATTTTATTATTTATTTTGTTAGAAATCCCTTGACTCTCCATTCCATTCCATGTAAAATGCAATTATACAACCATAATATCAAATTATTTTAAAATAAAGAAAAATGTGTAAGTGGAAACAAAATCAAACAACAAAAGATATTTATCAAAATCTCTTCAGCAAGAGGTGAAAGGAAAAGACCTCTTTTGAAATTGAAGACACTGTATTCTTTAAAAACTGATAATGTGTTAAGAATGGGGAGTTTAAGAGAGATAAACGGTGTACTTCCCCATAGTAACTACTCACAGTGTCCTCATAACTTAAGATCCACTGAAGTGAGATACTGGCCATTTAAGGGCTTATTCATCCAGAGAAGACGTGTAAGGGGTCAAAAACCATGTTAATTGCTGATGGGGACACACTGTACTGTTTGAAATGCAGTATACTGTTGACATTCTCAAGAGCCTTATCAGAACTATCAATCCATGGGAAGCCCCAGAACCAACTATAAACACATGAGAAATTTTATTATATTTAATATTTCTAAGCTGGCCAAAAATAGCTTTTATTCAAGATGGTTTTATGCTTCCACTTTTGGACTGCACCAGTCTGTGAACATAAAGTGAGGAGAAAATTAAAAACAAAAATAAAAACTGAGTCTTGTGTTTCCTTTTAAAGAAGAATGGTTAGGGACACCTGGGTGGCTCAGTTGGTTAAGCAGCTGCCTTTGGCTCGGGTCATGATCCCAGCATCCTGGCATCAAGTCCCACATCGGGCTCCTTGCTCGGCAGGGAGCCTGCTTCTCCCTCTGCCTCTGCCTGCCTCTCTGTCTGCCTGTGCTCGCTCTCTCTCTAACAAATAAATAAATAAATAAAATCTTTAAAAATAAAAATTTTTAAAAAAGAAGAAGAATGGTTAGATTTGGGGCTAGAAATGGATCAAAGTAGGGAATAAGACTTATTTATTTAGCAAACACATCATACCCTGAGTTCATTGGGAACTTTCATATGTATCTCACTGAATCCTCCTGTGATTCTGAACAATAAGTATTACTATTCTCATTTCACAGATAGAAAAGCCAAGTTTCAGAAAGGTTAAGATTAGCTAAATAATTATAGGACTAGTGAAAAGTAAAAATGCATGGCCCCTTCTTAAAAGCTATTGGGAATTTCAAGATGGCAAAGGTGGAATATTAAACCAAGTGCGGGGGTCCTTCTAGGTGCTGGGTCTTAGGTAACTGCACAGGTCATGTGACCAAGAAACGAGCTCTGGTTAAGCAACTTACCTACTGTCACAGACCTAGTAAAGGAGGGAATCAAATGTTAGTATTCAGCCTCCTAAAATAAAAGCCATGGTTTCTGCTCCTCTAAAACTCCCAACTCTGAAATGGCACCCATCACCCCATTTATTGTCTGCTTACCTGTTTAGATTGCCCTTGTTCTATTTGACAAAAGGCCTTTTGAATTTTCAAAATTTGACCTTTTCTTTCTCTCCTTCTTCCTTCCTTCCTACCTTCCTTCCTTCCTTCCTTCCTTTCTTTTTTAATGTAAAGTCTTTGGAGGGGCATTGATGGCTGAGTTGGGTAATATACCAATATCCCATTTTCACCCTGCTCACTGATTTCCCCAGGTATATATTCATGTCAGCCAGCCCCTCTTGTGTCTTGGGCATGAATCAGATTGTCTCAGAATCAAAACCCACAAAAGACTTGCTCCTGGAAGTAGCCTCTCAGACAGTTATAGCCAAGAAAATCCTTGTTGGATGCCAG
Source organism: Taxidea taxus jeffersonii (assembly GCA_003697995.1). NCBI lineage: Eukaryota > Metazoa > Chordata > Mammalia > Carnivora > Mustelidae > Taxidea > Taxidea taxus. The sequence goes on along the minus strand of ML104604.1, from coordinate 329,819 downwards.
ACACACTCTAGAGCTACACATCTTTAAAATAGAAGTGATTCTAGTGACCACTCAATCCAAATTTTGTTTTGTAATTTTTGTTTTGCACCATTTTAATTATGTTTCATCGTAGATATGCTGGGACCAAGGTGAATCAATAAATAGTCCAAAACCATACACTAAATTAATGGCAAATCTAGGAGTAGAATTCAAATATTTTAAAGTAGAAACATGAGATTACTTATAAAAAGTGAAGAGTTGATCTCTGGATCAAGTCTCCCTCGATTAGTAAAACAGATTTTTTGGGTTAACAGATAACCACTTAAAACAAACAAACAAACAAAAAAACTCCACTGCACCTAATAGCCAAGACTAAGAAGACCAGGCCTCCCACTGTATGTCTCTTCCTCTGCAATGTGGAAAGATGCTGGCTGGGTCAGCACGTGTGGAGCAGCAACCTTCAAAAACTGTAACATACACCTGTTTGCTTGCAATCTTGTCTCAGGTAGCCTGTGGAACTGTACAACTTCAAGACAGCCTAATGTCTCTGAAATCCTCATCAATTGCTCTTTGGAAAGATTTCAATTGCTGCAAAACAAACAGGAACTGAAAAAAAGCAAGCTATCCCCTGTTCTTGAGCAAAGCTAGCCATGCAGAGCTTCCTACCCACAAGAACTGTATAGAGCCAGGTAAAAAATGGCCCTGGATTTCTGAATATTTTGTCAGTATTTTGTCAATATTGTAAATATTCAATAAGTAAAATAACCAACTGAATATTTTGTCAATATTGCTTTGTCAAGCAAGCACTGGGATGTTTAAGATATATTTTAGTGTCCTTCTTAGGTATCTGCTATTTGGAGAAATGCCCTTGTTCCTAATGACTCTACCATAAAATCCAAACTGAATTCCCATAAGCAACGTTGATGCTAGTAAGACAGTAACTGCAGGCGCACAGTAAGTTCATGCTGAGTTTCTTGTCAGATACCAACTAATTCTATGAACGTAGGAACTGATTACACGGTTGTATCTAGTGGTCTATAATTTATACAGTGAACTTGGGTCTAACTACTGGCAAATTTAACTATCTTCATAAATAGTTATTGAGTAATGCTATGGCAGCCCACGTGTTAGAATTTAGTTAGACCGTCACAGAGAATCTAAAGCTCACCTCTTTACTATTCCCAGGACACGACTTCCCTAAGAGTTCCCAATGTTTCCGGGAAGCCCGCTGTTTTTTGAACTCAGCATTCAACTGTGCCATTCACTGGACCCCTGAATTCTAGACTGGTTTGGAAGACCATCTAGTCAAATATTTCATAAAGTGGTAAACAAGGGGAAGTAAAATAATCAACTTAAAAAACTTAAAAAATCAACTTAAAAAAAATAGTAAGTAAACGTTCAGCCAATGCAGTGTGATGGAGTCATGATCTAAATACAGCATTAATCCATTATTACTATACTCTAGATAGCAAAATTGATTCAACACTATAAAATCTATTAAGATATTTTATCATATTGGCACACTTAAGGATAAAAGTAAATCTCAGTAGATGAAGGAAAAATATCCACTACAGGTTAACCTCTGTTATGTATAAATAACAATGTCAACTCTTAGAGGACAGTAACTTCCTTCTTTTGTTTTCTTCTGATGCCCACTTCAGTTTTATGGAGGTATGACTGGCAAATAAAATTGTGTACATTTAAACTGTGAAGTGTGATTATTTGATATACATTATTAAATTATTACAACAATCAAGTTAACTAATACACATATCACTTAGTATAGTTACCCCTGTGTGTGTGGGGGGGTGGTAGTCTGTGTGTGTGGTGAGAACACTTAGAACACTTAACCAATTTCAAATATAGAATATGTTATTACTAACTACAGTCACCATGCTGTACATTAAGTCCTCAGAACTGAATCATCTTATAACTGGAAGTGCATATCCAACGGCCAACATCTCCCCATTTTACCATCCTCTACCCTTAGCAACCACCAATCTAATCTCTATTTCTTTGAATTCAACATTTTTTCGGTTTTTGTCTTTTATATTCTAAATATAAATGAGATTACCTAGCATCTGTCTTTTCTGGTTTATTTCACTTAGCATAATGTCTTCCAGTTTCATCCATGTGATCACAAATGGCGGTATTTCCTCCTTTCTTGTGGCTGAATAATAATCCATTATATATAATATATATGACATATTTTATGATACTACATTAATATTGTACAAATGATTTTATATATACTAAATATTACCTATGTATAATGCATCGCAGTTTCCTCATCCATTTATCCATCCATGGACACTTAGATTTCTTTTATATCTTGGCTATTATAAAAAATGCTGCACTAAACATGAGTGCAGATATCTCTTAGGGATATTGATTTTGTTTCCTTCAGATATATATATCTGAAGTGAGATTGCTGGACCATGTAGTTCTATGATGAATTTTTTGAGGAATGCCCATATCTTCTCCATAATGACTATATCAATTTATGTACTACATAAGTGAGGAAACATGAAGTATACATAGACAGAAATATTCAATCTGTTAAAGATATTGATTCTCCCAAATTAATAGAGAGATTTAATGCAATACCAATCAACATCTCTGTAGGATTTTCTTTTGTGTGTGTGTGTGTGTGTAACTGACAAAGTAATTCTGAAATTTATATTAAAAGACAAGGAGAAACTAAGGAATTTCTGAAAAAGACAAGACAGGGGCGCCTGCCTCGGCACAGAGTATGACTTCTCGCAGTTATAGTAATTAAGGTGCTTAGATTGCTGCAGGCATAGACAACCAATGGGATCCTGTAGAAAGCTAAGTTTACATTTACATAAAGAGTATATGACAAAAACGGCACTGCAGAACAATGGAAAGGCTGGATAATTAATAAATGGGACTGGCTACCAGGAAAATAACAAGACACATTTATAGTAAAAATCAATTAAAGATTTAAAATCTTAGAAAGGAGAATATATACATAACTTTGAAGTATAAAAATATGAAAAAAGACATATAAGTACAAATCAGCAAGAGAAAGATTGATAAAGCTAATTACATTTCTTAAATTAAGAATTTCTTTTCAACAGTCATCACAAAGAGAGTGAAAATATAAGCCACACACTAGGAAAAGGTTTTTGTGACATTTCACAGCAATAAAAAATGTCAATATCTAAAATATAAAGATTATAGAGCATGTACCCACATAGAACAATGTACAAAGATGTGGACAGATATTTCATGAAAGCAGAAACACAATCAACAACAAACATTTTCAAAAACATCCATTCTCATCATTTATAAAGGAAAAGCCAAATAAAATATCATAACAATTTCATACTCTTGAGATTGGTTTAAAAAAAAAAAAAAGAAGCCTAACAATATTGATTGTTGTAAAGGGCGTGGAGCAAAAGCAACTCTTATATCATGCCAGTGGAATTTAAAGTGATCCAAATACATTGAAAATAAATTGGTGTTAGCCACCAAATTTTAAAAACTCTAAATTCAGCAATTGTATTTATAAGAATATAGCCTAAAAGAAACTTGCACATGTGTAATACGAGACATTCTATAAGAATATTTCCAGCAACATTGATTTTATTAGCAATAAACCATGAAAATTTCAAATTTCCATAGTCAGTAGAATGGATACATTTTAGTATAATTATTACATCGGAATATGATATGGAAGAAACAAAAAAAGTAAACAGATTAACTTAAAAACATAAGACTGAAAGTAGTAAATCATGAGGAAATGCATTGTAGTATTATTCCATTTGTGTATAAAACAGGTACAGTAAACCGAGGCATACCTTTGTAGAAAATCGAGTATAGAAAAACAAGGGATAGTTGATAAAAACAAAATTCAGAATAGTGGTTAACTCTGGAGGTTGGAAGAGGGATAATGAAATGCATATAGGGAAGGGCACACAGCTTGAAAGTTTCTATAATGTTCTATTTTTAAAGCAGAGTGGAGTAAACATAGTTGTTTCCTTAGTACTCCTTTATTCATTCATTCTATCTATCTATCTATCTATCTATCTACCTATCATCTATCTACACACTTTAGATATATATTTTTTTGAGAAAGAGAGACAGAGAGAGAGAGAGAGGGAGAGGGAGAGAGAATCCCAAGAAGACTCCAAGCCTGGTGTGGAGCCTGATATGGGGCTTGATCTCACAACCCTGAGATCATGACCTGAGCTGAAGTCAAGAGTCAGATGCTTAGCTGAATGAGACACCAAGGTACCCCTAGATAGATTCTTGTATACAGGATATAGAATATTTAATAGAAAAAAAAAATTGAGTAGGAGCTTGCCAGCAAATAGAAAAATGATAAAGGAAAATACAGAGCAAAGGTGGCATGAACAAAGACATCAGTGTGTAAAAAGCATTTATGCATGTATGTATTTTTGAAGAATGACACCTAGTTCAAGTTTATGTCCTTGAGCTTAAAGTTTCAGTCAAGTGAAGGAAGGTGAAGGCATCGTTCGTTAGAGATGTGTCCCTTTGGGACAGTCAACTGAAGATGAGTCCCCTTGTCTTATCTCCCCTTCCCCAGATATCTAGGAATGTGTTAGGTACAATCTATATACTCTGATATCGGGGGAAAGAGATCACCTTAAGAGGGTGGAAGTGGGTTGAGGAGTGGTGCTTTGTTTGAGGGAAGAACGTGGGGCAAGATAAAGAGCCCCTTGCTCAGGTCAGCATTAATAATGTGTCACCGGTGCTGACTGCCATGCTTGGCACACAGTTATGCTCAATAAATATTTGGGGGAATGAATAAATGAATGGAGCCTTTGACAATGAGGCACCCTGGGAACACATCTCCTTTGTTAAGGCTGTCTTGTTCTTTTTTCTTTTTTTGGCTATTCTCACTGTGGCTAGAGAAACTTTATAACTTTTTTCCCCTTTCCTTTTCAGTAGCCAGTAGGGGTGGGAAGACTTGAGAAGGTCCAAGACAAACTGCGAATGGCCGTGATTTCCAATGGTCCTCACAGAGTGCTGACAGATGTCTGACATGAGAGCGAGATTGGAGGAGCTGCCAGCTGGGGCCAGGCGCCAACCTCTTTTTCTGGGGAAACATCCATAGATGGTGGTGGATCAGACGCCACTGCATGCAAACCCTGGGCTCTTTCCTTCCTCTGCTTTACCCTTATTTGTCCAGCTCACATCTCCTTCCATCTTCTACCTGATCGTTCTCTTTTGCTTATGTATCTTAAACAAGCCCTTTATGTGCCTCTGCTTGGGTTAATTTCCTCTTGGACTCTTTGGTCCATTATTTCTCCTCTTGGCCAGGAGGAGACACAAGATACTGGGGGCATGGCTGAGGCAACATGATTTGATATAAATCTCATGCTTTTGAGAGTTTAATTTTTCTTCCCATAGTGTAATTTCCATCTCAATTTAGTCCCTTTTTAAAAAAAATATAGTTACGGGCACCTGGGTGGCTCAGTGGGTTAAAGCCGCTGCCTTCGGCTCAGGTCATGATCCCAGGGTCGTGGGATCGAGCCCCGCATCGGGCTCTCTGCTCTGCGGACAGCCTGCTTCCTCCTCTCTCTCTGCCTCTCTGCCTACTTGTGATTTCTGTCTGTCAAATAAATAAATAAAATCTTAAAAAAAAAAAAATATATATATATATATATAGTTATTCTTTAACAAAAATGCAATGCATTCCTTACAGTGGAAATTAAGAGACATATAAATGATAAAAGTATTAAAATCATCCAGAGAGGGACACATGGTGGCTCAGTCAGTTAAGCAGCTGACACTTGATTTCAGCTCAGGTCATGATTTCAGGGTTGTGAGACAGAGCTCTGAGCTGGGCTCCAAGCTCAGTGGGGATTCTGCCGGAAGACTCTCTCCCTATCTCTCTCTCTCTCTCTCTTTCTAACCTTCCCCCTACTCATGCACTGTCTTTCTCCCTCTCTAAAGTAAATAAATAATTTAAAAAAATAAAGTCCATCCAGAGATAACAGTGGTTCCATATGTTTGGGGGATACTCTTCTAATTTCCCTCTGTTTGATTTTTACTATTTTTCTGCCCGTTAGAAATTAAGGGTGCCACTCATTTTATATTCTCCTTTTCTAGGTTATAACAAGCATTGGAAAGAAAAACAAGGAGTCAAATGTGAAGCCAATAATAACAGAGGCTTAATAATTTCTAACTCATGGATGTCCTTTCTAAGGCAAGATTAGAGAATGTGGCTGACATCTGATGTTAAAGAGAAGTGCTCCTAAAAACCTGCTCGCCTATGCCTTCAGATCCACTGTGGGGAGAATTACACCTGACTGTACTGACCTAGTCAGCTGCATAGAAAATATGCCTACCTCACAAACAAAGAATGGAAAGCAGAGGAAAAAGGGTGAATAGTGGAACCTTGGGCTCATATCTAGGAGGCTGACCCTAGTCACATGAGCAGGTGTTCTTAGCAGTTGGTAGCAGGAAAACCAAAGGGAAACCCAAGCTCTTCTTTCAAATCTATGAGGTAGAGATAGGGGACTATTTCCAAAGTTTGGTAAGAAGTAGTGTCATTCATTAGTACTGGGAGCTAGTATAGCATAAACCATAGTTTATCCAGTTTGTAGTAGGAAGGAACAAATCGAAACAGAAACCATACCAATCATTTTAACAGAGAGAATCTAATAGAGGGAATTGAGAAGGGAAAAGGGAAAAAATGAATAAATGAGATGATATAGGAGTAATGAAGGCAGCAGGTACCAAGTTTTAAGGAACAAAGAAGAGGTTGGGATTATTCATATCTCAAAGCACAGAGGAGTGATCTTGTGGATGCTGGCCAGCAGTTACTGGGATATCAGTAGGCTGGAGAAGGAACTTCATGGAACTATGACTTTGATCTCCAAGAACATCCTGGCTGGAACTGGTCTTTCTAGAGGTATCTGACAGAACTGGTTCTTGGTATGGGGGAAAGTCTGGAAGCTAGAGCTAAGTGCCGCTATATGGGGAGGAGTCACTGCTAAAGTTAGACTGGTGAGAAAAGTTAGTGGTCCAGAAGGAACAAGCCCCTGCACTCTCCTCCACACCACGGCTGTTTCAAGAGCCTAGTGGGAGGAGAAGTGGCAAAGGAAGGATAAGGTTTGCAAAGCCTAGACCCCAGAATCACAGTATGGAGCACAGATCATGGTTTTTGGAGGGAAGACTCACTTAGAGATTGGGACACAGCCAATAGGCATGAAGGTCAGTGTTGTAGCCACTCTGCAGAAACAGGATGGACCCTCACCCAACATGTGGCTGAGATGCAGAGACTGATGACATTACACACATACACACACACATCAAGGAGTTTTGAAAAGGTTTATTATTCATATAATCAACTTTCTGGGGGGAGCAGGGGAGGCTCCCCAGATAGTCTTAAAATGAGCTCCAGAGTACAGGAAAAGGCAGCAGGCAGCAGAGTTCAGGAAAAGGTTCCTCATGACCCAGGAGCGGGCTGGGGTAAGCCCTCCACTGTGTGAACAGAGCTTCAGTTGGTTTGAATCTGCCAGTGTACCCACAGGAGGGGGCATTGGCTTTTTTACTGACTTGCTCAGATGCAGAGAGACAGGAAAGAGGGAAGGCTGAGACTTAAAAGCCATTGGCAAACATCAAAATATGAAATCAGATGATTTAAGACACTTAGAAAACAAAACAGCCACTTTTCTTCCTGAAAAGGCTGAAAGTCCTCCTGCTGGCATTCTCCACATTGAGAACATTTATGGGTACAACTTGAGTGCTTACTGTATGTCCCACCTGGGAACATACACTCCTCACATCATATATTCTGAACATGTATCAGGTTACTCACTCTTCTTATAACACAGTAGTTTCAGAGAGATGCAAGCTATTCCATTGTTGGGTATTTGGATAAACCATGCTTCATATTATACTAGTTCTCAATTGACAGGCATTTAGATTGTCTCTGGGTTTCTTTATAATTTCTAAATCTGGTCTATGCTGCGAAGGCACTGATGTAGCACAAGTATTTACTGAGCACTTATTAGTTGCTTGGCACAGGATTAAAAAAATAAGCATCCTCTGCCTTCCGTACAGAGATGACCACACACACACAGGACTGTGCTGTTGGAGCCAGAGGCAAAAAAAGACAGGAGGCATTAGGTCACTTTTTGCCTCTTTTTTTTTGGTTTTAATTAAATGATAAATTGTGAATACGTGCTCATTCAAAAATTTTAAGCTCTATCAGAATACATAGGTGATAAGTATAAATATGTCATGTCATGCTCACTGTCCTGAATTTCCATCCTTTTAGGTTTGTGTGTGTGCATGTGTGCATGTAAAAAGTACACATACACACACATATATATCCTTCCACAATAAATAATATGTAGATATATATTCATATAATTTGGAGATGCTTCAGTTATGAGTGGGACCAGAAAATAGATCAAAAGATAGAGGCATAGATTACAAATAGGTTTGACACTTTAAAAATTTTAGTTAAGATTATACCTAAGGAATGTTCTATTGTTTGTAAAGGCTCCACGGTTCTCAATGGAATAATTCTTCTAGGTTAATATAACCTTTTCTCCACTACTGGATATTCAGCTTTCCTGTTTTTAACCCACTGAGCCACCCAGGCGTCCCTCAGCTTTCCTGTTTTTAATAACTACCCAAACTGCTACAATATAAGAACTTTATAATAAGTCTGAGGATTCTCCTAAAAATAAATTGCATCTCTCCTTGTCTTCAACAATTTTAACTTTGTTATAATCCCCCCCGAAAGAATACTAATTTAAATTCTCAACAAGTGTTCTTCTTTTGAAATTACCTTGCCCTGATTGGTTATTTTTATATCTTAAGTATCTCCATTCTTATGGGGAAAGTCTTTCATTCTACTGTTTTATTTTTAGTTCTTTAAACACAGAGACTTCCTAATGTTAAAGATCACATTAATATCATCTGGGGCACCTGGATGGCTCAGTGGATTAAGGCTTTGCCTTTGGCTCAGGTCATGATCTCACGGTCCTGGGATGGAGCCCCACATCAGGCTCTCTGCTCAGTGGAAAGCCTGCTTCTCCCTCTCCCACTCTCCCTGCTTGTATTCCCTCTATCGCTGTCTCTCTCTGTCAAATAAATAAGTAAAATATCTAAAAAAATAAAAAAGATCCCATTAAAGTTATCTGCTGATATGAAGATTTGATGGTTAAAGTGTAGAACAATAGAATTTTATTTCTTTGGCCTTTATGTTAGATCAAGCAGAGGCTCTCCAACCACTCTTTTTTTTTTTTTATAAAGATTATTTATTTATTTATTTGTTAGAGAGAGAGAGAGAGAGAGAGAGAGAGAGAGCTCAGGCAGACATAGTGGCAGGCAGAGGCAGAGGAAGAAGCAGGCTCCCTGCCGAGCAAGGAGCCTGATGTGGGACTCAATCCCAGGACGCTGGGATCATGACCTGAGCCAAAGGCAGCCGCTTAACCAACTGAGCCACCCAGGTGTCCCCTAACCACTCTTTAAATGACATTTTTTTCCAGGAAGGAAAAGCTAATAAATGGATTACATATAAAACTTAAGAGCACTTTTTTTTATAATTTTTTATTTTTTATTAACATATAATGCATTATTTACTTCAGGGGTACAGGTCTGTGAATCGCCAGGTTTACACACTTCACAGGACTCACCATAGCACACACCTTCCCCAATGTCCATCACCCAACCATCCTCTCCGTACCCCCTCCCCTCCGGCAACCCTCAGTTTGTTTTGTGATATTAAGAGTTTGAGAGCACTTTTTAACTAATTAAATGTTAACACCTGAACTCACTACCCTCACCTTTATAATTTACATAAAGATAGGTCTACCAGGAAATCTGATGGGTTATTAAATAATTAGCTAAAATGGATTGAGATGAGCCAGGTTGGGTCTGCATATAACCTGAGTGCTTCTATCTTTTTATGCCATTCTTTATTGGAGTCCAACACTGGGTTCCACATGGGACTTGACCCCAGGCCCTCAAGATCACAACCCAGGCTTAAGGCAGACACTCAACCAACTGAGCCACCCAGATACCCCTTTTCCTTTTTGATTTTTAAGGCAATTTGACATAGCCTGCCTTCTTAATCCTCTTCCCTGAGATATTGTTATTTTTTTCTCCAGATGAAGTTTGCACTTCCTATTACAGACTCCCATAGGATCTTGACTTCCTGCACTGGACATAACACTTGTATAATAATTTGTTTATTTCCACTTCCTGTACTAGACCATAAGTCTAAACAAAAGCCATAACCATGTCTGATCTGTAGAACACTATATCCCCAGCACTTAGCACAAGGGGTGGCACATGTCATAAACTCTCAAATCTATGATGAGTTATTGCTTTGTAAAAAGAAGCACAACTTTCCCTTGCACAAAAGTGTTGAGTACTACTGAGTATTGTAAAATTCCACTTACAATGTGGTAAGAAGCATGGTTTCAAGATAATTCACTTTTACATTTATGTAACTCAGCTGTCATTTGGATTCCCTGCCTGAACGTCCTCTCCCTTCCCCCCAGTTCCATGAGCTGTGCATTTCCATGGCTGTGGAAGTCAAAGGCCTACCCCACTATTCACCAGACACCCAATGACTCATTCCTTGGGGCCTCATCTGCCTCTCGAGCTCCTTCCTTCTCTGGTCTTTGTTCTCTGTTAATATGCATGATGTCAGTCTTCATAAGAAACTCAGCCCTGTTTTCAGGAGCCACAAAACCCCTTCCACACAGGCCAACCATTGATCAGTGGAGTTCAGAGTTAGGATTCATATTCGATTAATTCAAGAAATGAAATAAAACAGGCTAGTATCTCCATCTTTAAAGTATCATTCCACATCATCAAAGACATCCACGCATCTTTCCTGAACTACCTTTATTCTCTTAGCTTTTTTTACTCCAAAGAACCACAATCCATTTCTCCCCCATTTTTATGAGGAGCCATTTTGCCTTTTTTTCTCTCTCCAAAATCCTGAAATCAGCCAACATCCAGAACCTTGGGAAATTATTTCTGACACAGAGATGTATTAAGGAACTTTTGCCCAATAAAAGATAACTTATTCTCAAAGAGGAAACTGGTTCTAGTTATTAAAACAGTAACACTTTGTTGGACTAGTTACATTTACATATATTACATCTAAAATCTGGCAACATTTACATATGTGCAGCTCAGTAATTACTACTCTCTCCTTCCATAAACCACTGGGCATGCCTATGCTATCATTTGGAAAAAGCAGAGCTGGCTGGCTTCTCTTTACCCTTTTAGAATGTGAATCACTGACAAGGTCCAGAAAACCATGCCCTGAATGCCAGAACAACTTGTGAGAAGGGTGGATGCAGAGGCATTGTGCTGAGAATTGAAAAAACAAAGAATCACCGAAGAATGCAACTCTAAGAGTCATTAATTTTCAAACCAATAAGAACTAGTTTGGGGGCACCTGGGTGGCCCAGTGGGTTAAGCTTCTGCCTTCAACTCAGGTCATGATCTCAGGGTCCTAGGATGGAGACCCGCATCGGGCTCTCTGCTCAGCAGGAAGCCTGAATCCTTCTCTCTCTCTGCCTGCTTCTCTACCTACTTGTGATCTCTATCAACTAAATTTAAAAAAAATTAAAATTAAAAAATATATATATTTTAAAAAAAAAGAACTAGTTTGGAATTTTAAAAAGAAGATGTGAAAGACAACAAATGTATGGGATACTTTCTCTAAGCACACCAGAACAATTTTGCCATCTCCTGAACAATTGTTGTAGGTGATTCAGGACAAGGTTTGTCCAAAAAAAAAAAAAAAGTTAACATTCCATTGAAGTGTAACATACAAACAAGAAAGTGCCCAAATCACCAGTGTATAGCTCAAGCCATTTTCACAACTTGTGTACACACCTGTTACCAGCAGCCAGATGAGGGACAGAACACTGCCATCCCCCTAGGAGTCTACACAGCTTCTGATAAATTGATTTTGCCTATTGTTGACCTTTATATTTTTTTTTTAAGATTTTATTTATTTATGTGACAGACAGAGATCACAAGTAGGCAGAGAGGCAGGCAGAGAGAGAGGAAGGGAAGCAGGCTCCCCGCTGAGCAGAGAGTCCAATGTGGGACTTGATCCCAGGACCCTGAGATCATGACCTGAGCCGAAGGCAGAGGCTTAACCCACTGAGCCACCCAGGCGCCCCTGACCTTTATATTGATGGACTCATGCAACATGCCCTCTTTGGGGTCTGACTTCCTGAGCTCAACATTATGTTTCTGAGATTCTTCCCTCCTATTTTTGTTTACTATTATCACAATTATTATTTAATATTAATAGCTTCATAGTATAAATAGTGTTTATTGAATTGCAACATTAAATTCCTTCTGTTGGAATATATTTATCTTTTTTCTACTGTTTGCATTTTTCTTTTATTTAAAAAAATTCAAAACCACAGAAAACATAACACACACACACACACACACACACACACACACACACACACCCTACTGTCCAGGCAGTGGAACTAACTTCAGCTGTGTTCTGTTCTACAGGTTCTAAGCCATAAAGGACCTCCCCCTTCTCCTCTTTTTTTCTCTCCTCACCATACTCCTTGGGCCATTCTTTGTTCAATGAGATCCAGGTTTACAAATGGTCCAACCTAGATCTCTTCATAGTTGGGTAATTGGAAGCTAAAAGAACAAGTTTCCTTCTTCCAGCAGGACCATACAGACTGAGGAACCATTTTACTATAGGAAACAGGGTGCTGTTATCAGACAAAGGGGGTTGTACAATCAGAATGGATAGGAGAAAAATATGGTCACCACAGTATGCCATGCTCAGGGCATGTTATGGCTAGTCTACAGATGATGTCTTACTTTGTGTTCCCACAACAATAACCCAGTGAGTTAGAGACAGAAGCTTTCAGTCAGTTCTACACCTGATGTCTAGATCTGAGGGATGTCTCTTTTTTGATATAAATACATTTTTAGCAGGATTTATGGAAAGCTTGACATGACTCCAATTCAGTTGGCTAGGAAGTCAAGCATGGCAACATTACATCCATAGAAAGGAAGGGGATGAGCTGTGTGTTGTAGGACTGAGGCCCAAGCAGATTAGCCAACCCAGGGCAGCACTGTCAGCACTGGCCTTGGAGGAGGCTCAATGCATGGACAGCTTCCCTGGATACCTTTGTGTCAACAAGAGTGGGAGCCTGGGCTTGTCTACTGGAGACATGCATCCAGGCTTTCCAGCTGGCAGCACTGTTAAGTGTACACATGTCTGACACCCTATCTCATTTAAGCTCTATCCCTGAGAGATGACAGACTTAATTAGATGAATGAAGGTGGGGAGAGAAGGAAGAATAATAAAAATTTCCCTGGTATTACCATTTCTGGTAGCAGATAGTCCTTCATTGGTGCAATTATTGGTCAGGTTGCTATTTGCCTACATTTTCAGATAACCAGATTATACTCTTCTTTTAATGGATGTTGTAGATCTTCTGGATGCATAGAACTGGTAATATATAGACTCCTTTAATACAGAGGGCTCTTGGTACTGGCTTGAAGACTTAAGTCACTAATTCCTGAGCATTGACAGTAGAAGATTAAAATGAAATGAAAGCCCCTGTTGCTGTGCTAATTTTAAGAACTGTGGGATCATGGGTGCCTGGTGGCTCAGTCATTCAAGCATCCAGCTCTTGGTTTTGGCTCGGTTATGATCTTAGGGTCATGGGATTGAGTACTGTGTTAGGCTCCACACTTAGCATAGAGTCTGCTTGAGATTCTCTCTCCCTCTGCCTCTTCCCCCACTCACTCTAAACAAACAAACAAACAAATAAATAAAATCTTTTAAAAAAGAATTGTGTGATCATACTAAAAGGATGAGGAATTCCCCTTCATTTACACATCTGATAGGGTGACAGTTAATTTTACATGTCAACTTGGCTGGGTCGCAGTACCCAGACACTGGGTCAAACATCATTATTCCAGATGTTTCTGTTAAAGTATTTTTTAAGTGAGATTGACATTAAAATCAATAGAATCTGAGTAAAGCTGAGTACTGTACTGTCCATAATGTGGGTGGGCCTCACCCAATCAGTTGAAGGCCTTAAGAGGAAATGCTAACTTTTCCTGAGGAAGAGGGAATTCTGTCAGCAGACTGTGTTTGGACTCTAGCTGCAACATCAAGTCTTCTCTGAGTCTCCAGCCTGCCAGTCTCCTCCTTAGATTCTGGTCTTGCCAGCCTCTATAATCACATGAGTCAGTTCCTTAAAATCTCTCTCTCCTTCCTAATTGTTCTATTTTTCTGGAGAACCCTGACTCAGAGAGGGAGGGAGAGAGAGACAGTGCAAGTGGTCTGGCCTACTAAATACTCAGAACTCATCCAAGAAGCCCAAAAGGATCACTTCATCTCATCCTTAGAACAGGACTGACTTAAGTACTGATAATTGTCTAATTCAACAATAAGAACCTAGAGGTAGAAAAATTAAATTCCTTGTCCAAAGTCTTATATATAGTTAGGGGCAGATCTACATTCCTATTATGAGATGTGTGCTTCCAAAGTTCAAGTTCTTTTTCTCCAGTGCCCCAATGCCTTTGAGGGAGACACATATTTGACTCTTACTCATTCTGCTTTACACCTGACCATTCTGCCCACTCACAGCAAGAGCAAATGCTGCCCGATCTCTCACACACAGAGAACAACTCTGTTAGCACCAGGGGCATTCTTCCCAGCTGCAACTCTGCCCTGGAGTCTGTTCACACAGCCTGGTGCTAATAGAGATTCCAGAAGCTCCTGGCTTCATTGACAACATCAGAGTCAAAAGAATGCAAAATAGAAGCAGTGAATATTTTCCAGAGGAAAATGGGCTTCTTTCTTAGCAGACCTTGCTTGACCTCTTAAGCAAGGGCAGAATGTAGGAATACGGTTGAGATAGACAGAGCTGCGGTGCCCCAAGCTGCCATGGAAAATGGGCAGGTGTTCCATTGGAGAACTGTTAGATCTTTCCTGGCCTCTTCCTTTACACTTTTTTCAAAATATCCACACTAATCTGTTTAATGACTCATTTATTTACTCATCCAATCAGTATATTTTCTGAGCATGCATCATTTGTCAGATGCCATGCATGGTGCTAGAGAGATGATGGAGAATAAGAAAACCCTGCGAACTAGTCACTAGAGTCTCTTTCTCTGGTGAGGAACACAGGTAAATAACCAGGCAATGCCAACCCATTGTGATAGGTGCTTTGGAAGAAGGAAATGTGCTATGGAGGCCCAGGGAGGACGCAGAAACAAATGCCAATCCATGTGAGTCCAGGAAGGCTTTCTGGAGGAAATGACATCTAAGCTAAGACCTGAGGAAATAAATTCTATAGGAACTGGGATGAGGATGGAAAGAATGGTTTTTTGGATGAAGAGAAAACGTGAGCACTGGGTGTTATATGTAACTAAACAATGATCGGACATTACTTCAAGAACTAATGATGTACTACACAGTGGCTACCTGAACATAATAAATAAGAGAGAGTGAGAGAGAGAGAGAAAATGGGCTGAGGTTGGAGGGCTGGGTCTCAGAGAGTTCAGGATGGTTGTAAAGAATTGAAGCACGACTTAGGTGAGATATCCAGGGTGGGGCGGCATAGGATAAGTATTAGGAGCTGAAGCATGAGGGAAACTGCTTGAAGGCAATTCAGCAATTGCTTGAAGCCAGATTCTGTAACAAAGCTGGACTCAAGAAGCAACAGGAGAAAAGAGGGGAAATGATGGAGACACAATTTGCTTTTCTCCCCAGTGGGTGCTGGTGTGAGTTTGCTTCCATTCCTCACTGACAGGCATCACCTGTTTGGGAGCTCACATTCCTCAGTTGTCAAAGTTGAAGAGCCCTGCCTGTGTACTTCAGAGATAATTATGAAGATCAAATCAACAGCGACTGGGAAATGGCCATGCCCTTCCTGCTCCTCTGTCTCCTGGGAGGTCTCCAGCATAGGATGGAGAGACCCCTCAGTGTCCCAAGTACCTGGAGGCTTTGTTCACTAGAAGTTAAGAGATCCTTTTCCTGACAGTGTTTCCGGAGGAATATTCCAATTCTTTAACCCACTGGGCAAGACCACCGGCCTCTTTTATTCATTCTGTTCATGTGGAATTTCAAATCCGGTGTGTGAAAAACAAAAAGAAGCCAAAAGACAAAACAAACAAAAATAACACGATTCCCTCGGTTTGTCTCTAAGTTTGGTCACCACCTCAGCACCACCATCACCAGCAAAAGGCTAATGAAAAACGTCTGAGACCTGAACATGATTTAGGGCATCTGCACCTTTGTTCTTGCTATTTCCACACTTCACCTTTCTGAGCATTTTCCTAATTTCATCTGCACCCATTTGAAGGCCTTCCTTCCCTGCGAGGCCTTTCCTGAGACCTGGGGCGGCCAAAGTTGGGATTCCTCCTCTAAGTGTCCACAGCAAATTATATCTCCAACAGCATTTTAACCTCTATGAATCTCGAACTTGGAGGGAAAAAAAAAATGATCACATATTATATCAATCAATTAATCTCTCAGATCTCCATTTGCTTCCTTACTGTGTACTATCCCATTGTATTACTTCATTACTGCAAAGTACCAGTTTTTTAGAGTACCCTTTCCTCTAAAAACTGTTAAAAATAAATAAGCAGAATAATGACAACACAACAATAAAACATGGGTTTATGAGATCCATAAGGTACTATTGACTTTGCCGAAGTCAGTCTAACCTCTAAAATAGAGGAATGGCATCAGATACAAACATTTCTGCCATAGCTGCTTTTTAAAAATTTTTTAGTTTCCATTTAAATTCCAGCTAGCTAACATAATATTAGTGTAATAGTGTAATATTAGTTTCAGGTGTACAATAGAACAATTGCTCATCACAAGTCCTCTCCTTAATCCCCACCATCTATTTCACCCCCCTCCACCATCCACCTCCCCTGTCTGCCATTGCCTTTAACTGCCACGTCTACCATGGAAATCCCTATGGCCACCGTGATGGGCCATGCTGGCTCAAATTTCCCCAGAGTTTCATTTGTCCGATTGCTGAGCCACCTGCTATGGTTCTTCAAGGGAGAGCGTGTTCACATCCTCCAAGACAAGCTAGACCAATAGGCTCCCACCATTGGGCTCTCTGTCTGAAAGTCCTCATGCTCAGTGCTTTCAAGTACATACGCAGCCTTCTCACAGGTTATCAGCCAGATCCAGGAATTGTGGTCAAGTTGATCACGAAATGTGATATATCACCAATTTAGAACCCCTCTGCCCTTCTCTTCCTCAGAAATGCCTTAAGAGAAAAGGCAGGTTTTTCAGGCATATCGGGTCGGGTTATCCTTTCCCTGTCCGATGAGGTTGCATGCTCATCCTCCCAAGACACACGCTTAGTTTCCCAGTTGCCACAACTCACTCCCACCTCAGTGACTCCAGAGTGATCTACTTTTCCACTATCAAATAAATCCAATGTATCTATGTATACATCCATATTTTTGAGGTACCCTACTCTGCCCTGCCCCCTTGTTAAAAAGACTGCTCTTGGTGATTGAAAGTGGATTTCTGGCATGTACCTTGCTGAAGAAGAAGAAAGAAAGAACATTTAGTCTCTGGCATGTGTACCACCAGAATAAAACGTATGATTCTGTATTGCAATCATCCAGCTCCATGTCAAGACATGCAATTAGCCTGTGGATTTGTTTAGAGCAGGATTTATATCTCATTTATGTCCATATGTCTCATTTATGTACATCTTATTTCTATCTATGTCCACCATTTCTTAGAAGCTGCTGCAGAGCTGGAATCTAATGATTTATTTATTTAATGAAAGAAAGATCAATCAATATAATGACTTCCTGCTTGAGTATCCTCTTGGTACTGTGTTCAAAATGAAAAAGGCCCTTCATCTGTGGCCACCAGAATTATATTCCTGAAAAAAGACATCTGACTTTTCCTTTGATAAATCCACTTACATGTTATCTGGCTTTCTGGTTATCGTCTACTAAGAAGCAATAAACCTAGGATGGTCTAGTAACAATACAAATGGGAAGTACTTTGAGCAAAGCCCTCTAGGGAGTCCCAGGGGAGAAAGACCCACCATAAAGAAGTTTCAGTCTCCTCTCTGAAACGCAGATAAGAGGGCTATCAAAATCTTTAACACATATGGACCTACTTGTTTGACGAGGTCGTGTGCACATGGTGTCCACAGGTTCTGGCTCTAGCTCTGCTGCCAGCTTCCTGGGTGACCCTGGAGACATATCCATCTCTCTCTCTGCCTCAGCCTCCCTTTTCTAAAAGGCAATGGCAGATAATAGATTATCTCCATGCTCATTTGGAAAATTATACCCCGGTTCACACAATTCCTTGAAGCTCGTATAGGCTGCATGCCTATAATTAAAGGTGACATGTTGTTCTGACTCACAGGTCCTTCCCTTTACCATTTGCCCTCAGGTGGCAAGTTGGCCAGGGGACACTTTACTCAATATACCCCAGCACCTTGCATTCCGAGAGAAATGCAGTTATCGGAGAGCCAGTACTTGGTTTTCAAAATCTTGAACGACGGCTATTTACTGCTCCCTAGTGGTACAAAGAAGCTTCTGCAGCTGTCCCAAGAAAATGTCTCTGAGATGTGGACCCCACTCCTATGGTACTGGAAGGATTAATGACCAAAACATGTAACGTGCCAACACAGTGCCTGTTACCAAAGAGCGACTGAACAAATGCATGTGCATCTGTCTCTTCTAAAGGAAACCGGCCTCACTCTACGGGTTTAGAAGAGCCTTTAAGCATAGTATGTTTGTAGAATAATTTAGAGCATTATAATAACAAACCAACAGTAAATTTACTAAGTAACATTCACTAAGTAACACCAAGAAATCAGAAGTGATCCAAGCAGAAAAGGGGTAAAGCAACTCTGAAGAAAGAATGTTCTTATATCCATTCCTTCTTTAATTCATGATTCATGAAGGTGAAAAAAATGAGCAAGTCTATCACATATCAGCTTCTACATGTCCAGTGTTTTGTTTTATTACATTTAATGCACAGAAAAATATAATCTAAAAATCTAGTGTAGGACTTACTAGCCTCATTCTACATAGGAGGAAAGTGAGGCTTAGCGAGAACATAATTAGTTCAATGTCCCATGGTTAACACATGGCCAGTCTCTAGAATTTAACCCAAGCCAGTGCTGCTCCAACTCATATCTTCTCCTAACCCATCACCTAGGCTTCTAGGGGTTTTACAATAATTTTCTCCTTCTACCCATTTTACAGATGGAGAAACTAACTCAGAGAGATGCTATGTGTCCAGTGGTGCTCTGGTTAAGTGTTTACAAGCAGCTCAGGGCGGTGGTGGCAGCGGCAGACTTAGAGTATTTGCTAATTTCCACATCTATTTTATTGAAAGTGGAGTTGGGAAGCAATGTGCACAATCAGGAACATCACGGGTCTTGTGCCTTACAGCAATATCTCACAAGTATGCACTCAGTACCACCATGTGCTGGGCAGATGTGAACAAGAGCTGAAGTGCCTGGGTCTGACTCCAGCTCTCTTCTACTTTCTCGCCCAGACGGTACAACCTGAGAACGGCTAACATCACCCTGCTAATCATCTCACTGACCGACCGTGTTAGTTTTAGATTCCTCCCTTTTCCTACTGACTCTGGCTTCATGACATGAGGAGATTAAATCCCAAAGTGAAGTGGTGAGGCATTCGTGGAGTTTGAAATGAGTGGCCATCCATCTGGAGTAATACCCCTAAGTCCAGAGAAGAGATGCCCTTTCTCCCGGTATGGTTCCAATTACCACCAGCCCAACCTCTGCAATCTGTCTTATCCCAATGGACTGTGTACCCCATGGAAGCAGAATGTTTGTCTTTTTTATACACATTGCATCTCCGACATGTAGAACAATGGACTGTTCCACTGTGGATACTCAATAAATACTTGATGAATAACTATCTCTGGCCATTGTATTAAAAGTTCACCATGCGGTAAATTCCTTACTACTCTCTTAGGTCACTTAAATTATCTGGACCTATGTTTTTCCATCTTCAAAATGAAGGAAAGGCTAGTTCTGAGCGTGTGGCAGAATTAAAGTGATGTACATCAAGTGCGAGGTATACAATAAACAAAGAACAATTCTTGTTTTCATCATCATCATCATCATTATTATTAATAATTTAGCCTTTCCATCTTCAAGGTCCCCATAATGTAATGCAGGATCCCTGAGAGAGGTAGATACTGATCACCGGTACCTTATACACATTTGGTGAAGAATGTTATATCATTTATCTCACTTGATCTCATAATTTCTCTATATTAAGACAGGTATCAAAAATGCTGTTTTACAGATGAAAGAGGGCCTAAGGAATTAGTAGCTTCTGGATTTTTTTCCCACCAAAACTTCTCTGCTTGGGTAACTTCTCTGTGGTGCTTTACAGCCAAGTTTGTCCAATTATCGTGAAGGCTTCCCTACCTCCTCCTCCCCAAACGGGCTTTTCCCTCTCTATGCTCCCACTGCATGGCAGTCACAGTTGTCATTCATTCCTCCACTTGTTTAAAACCTATTTAGTGACTGCCTTCTAATTGGAGGGAATTCTGCTCAGCTTTAGGTACATAGTCACAGGCAATGTGGATAAGACTTTCTGCCAAACAGAGCTCAGATCTAGTGAAAGAGACAGATAATAATCAAATAACCATAAACATACTGTATTTAAAAATCTAAGTGGCTGGAATTGAGATAGTAAAGGGCAGCCTGGGATTACATTGACATTGTTTCTTTTTTAAGCAAAGCACATCATACATTGTCTAGGAACAATAGGAATCTCTAAAGGGATTTAAGAAGAATAGTGATTTGAACAGATTTAATTTTAAAAGAGCAGTGTCTCTGGTTTTCTGGGTTTTCATGTCTTTGTTAGCTGGTTGTTTTTTGTTTTGTTTTGTTTTTTAAGAGAATGTGACTATTTTCAAAACTAGTTGAAGGCAAAGGCCGCGTTCAGTATTCCTATAGCATCTGGCAAGGTAGCTGGCCTACAGTAGGCACTTAGGGGTTGTTTGCTGAAATAATGAATGAAAAACAGTAACAACTAAGATATATTGGGCATTATATTGGGCACATCTGTACATATTCTATAATCCTGCAGTGATCGACCAAAGTAGCCACTATTGGGCCAATCGGGAGCTTAGAAGGCTAGCACACAGAGAGATGGTACCACTCAGTAGGTGGTGAAGCCAAGATTCAAACTTGGCCTGGAACGTTCTTTGTTCTGGTTCTGCATTCTTCCTACAGCAATATTCCATGACTCATGCTCCCCTGTGGTCTCACAGAAGTTACTTAACAGTGTAGACTCTAAGTTTCTGCTTAGTCTCCTGTTCTTCTCAATTCTCCAGGCCCTGGAGGTCATCCTCATCTGATACTTCTTCTTTTTAAAAAAGATTGATTGATTGATTGACTGATTGATTTGAGAGAGTGAGAAAAAGATGGAGAAAGCACGAGTTGGAGGGGCAGAGGGAGAGAGAATCTCAAGCAGACCCCGTGCTGAGTGCAGAGACATGGGGCTTGATCTCATGACTCTGAGATCACAACCCTGAAATCATCACCTGAACTTAAACCAAGAGCTGGATGTTTAACCCACTGTACCACCCTGACACCTCTCATCTGATACCTCCTTTGACACCATAACCATTCTATGTGCTCAGGCACCTATTCGTCTTACTATAGGAACTCCATCAAGTCCCAGTGGAAAATCTTCTCATCATCAATTCCAACATCAGTCCCCAGTACCTGACCATTAGTATGTCCCTGGCTCCTAGGCATCTCACTTCTAAGCCAGCTTGGGTCAAACAGCAGTGGCCCTTCATTTTTTCTTATCTAGCCATCAGAAACCACCTACTCCAGGGTTCTAGAAGGTGACTCCTAATTTATAAAGCACAATCTACCCTACACGATTTTTTTCTGTTTTTCTTTTTCCAGCTTTATTGAGATAGAATTGACACATGACATTATGTAAGTTTAACATGCACAACTTGTTGATTTGATAAACTTGTATGTTGCAAAAGGATTTTCTTAGCTAATACCATAGTGTTAGCTAATATCTCCATCGTATCACATAACTACCATTTCTCTTTTTCTGGTGAGAACATTTAAAGATCTACCAGCAACTTTCAAGTATATGATATGGTATTATGAACTATAATCATCATGTTGTATATTAGCTCCCCAGAATTTATTCTTCTTATAACTGAAAGTTTGTACTCTGTCAGCAACATCTCCCCATTTCTCCCCACCCCCAGACCCTGGAAACCACCATTCTACTCTCTGTGTCTAGGAGTTCAACTTTTTTGGATTCCACGTACAAGTGAGATCATACAGTATTTATCCTATGGTGTTTTGAATTCAAAGTGTTCTATGTTTTATAGTTCCTATCAAGAATTGCTTTGGCTCTTAGGAGGAGGCGATCAAAAACAAATGTCACAAATAAATCAGGAGTTTTGTTATTCCCGTGTAACAAGAAATCTGGAGGTAAGCAATCCAGGGCTTCTAAAGCTATTTCAAGATGCCATCAGGAACCCAGGTATTTCCTGTCTTCTTGTTCAGTCCTTCTTCAACATGTGTTGGCCACCAAAATGGCTGAGCTACTTCCAATATCACAGTCATGCCCTAGACAAGAGGGAGGAGAGGAACATAAAATAAAAGGAATATACTGGCTGAGCGGACTCCTTTTAAGGACCATTTTCTGAACCCTACCAACACCTCTGCTTGTGTCTGATTGGCTAGAGTCTAGTCACATGGCCATTCCCACTTCATGTCTTGTTTGTTTTCCCTGCTCATGTTTTAAACTGAGCTCTTCTTATCGTCATGTGGATGCAGTCATTTACTAAGTATCAAGATGCTCCTTCTATGTTATTTCATTTATTCCTCAGAACAGGCCGTTAAGAATACATGATGAATTGTGGGTGTAAGGTAAGCTTCCTGCTGCCTTTTAGAGATATGGATGATGAATAGGGTCTTGAACAGATATAAACTGCTGCCTATCCCAGTGCTCCTTCAACTAAGCTCTACTTCCTCCCGCTGGGTAGGTCTTTAACAAAAGACTGCATCCCCATTTGGGATCAACATTTTAATTACACTATAATTCATTTTTTTTAACGTGGAATCACATGGTCTCACAAAGCTGAGAAGAAAGAGAAGCAGAAAACACTCAGAGTACATCTCATACTGGGGATGAGGATGTTCTTTTTCTCCTACCAGTAGTTCTTAAATGTATCCAGTCAACAGAAATCAGTGAGAAGCTTTTGAAAAACTGTATTTCTGAACCCTCTTCAGAGTCTCTACTTCAGGAGCCTTAAGCTAGAGTCTGCTCTGCTTTTCATATGAATTTTTATACAATCTGTGATCCCATCTGCATGGAAACTGGCTTATATTTTCTAGATACATAGCCTTTATCAGGAATTCCCTATCTGCTTTGTGAATGCACAGCCTCACAGAAGCCTAATATCTATTGAGGTAGACAGCACTTGCAACTCTCATTTTTCAGATAATATAACTGAGGCTTATCAGGTAAAACCCACATCATTAAGGGTCCATGGCTAAATGGATGGTGTTTTCAGATTCCCAATCAGGTCAGTCTGACTGTGAAGCTCATGGATTTTTCCATTCTGATATGCTGCCATGTCTGTGTCTGTCTAGCCAAGGAGGAAGAACATCCTTGAGGCATGCCAGAATCATTTCTCACCAGCATCCCCACAGACCCTGTGCTGACTAAGAAATGCCTACACGAATATTGTTTCACTGCTTCCCAGCAGTCCCTGCCTCCATGGTTTCCCCAGACCTGTTCCAATGGTCACAAAGGACTGACAAATGTCATCTACACAGACAAGTTGGGGTGGGTTAAAGGAGGGCAAAGGGATGGATGAGACTATGGAGCCAGGCTGGAAAATTAATGTTCCAAATAATTTTTGGTTGGCACAAAGTAATTTTTCCTTGGGCATTTTTCCTCTTCCAGTTTTGTAATTCATGTTTACTTTCAGGGAAATTCAGTCCATCTGTATTTGATTCATTCACACTTAATTCACCAGCAGACGGCTCTGTCACAGAAACAGATTTTGAGGTGCCTGTAGCGATTTGCCGCGGACTCGGGGTCTGTCAGGAATGCCAAGGCAAGGTAGCTTGTGAGAAGCATGCAGAAAAGCAGGTGAGGTGCCTTCACTCCTCCCACCCCAAGATGCACACCTTTCTATTCTGTTTCCCCTCTGTTTCAGACAGCTCTGATGGTCTCCACAATTACTGTGTAACCAGGCTTGTGCCCAAGTCTCCCTCTGATAGCAACTTTTCATTTGTCCATGAACATACTTGCATTTCTCTCCTTCTACAGCACAAAACAGACATGTCACCCCCAAACAAGAAGATAGCAAACAACAATGCCCTTCCCCACCTCCACTCACCCTCCAATACTTCCATACCAACTCACTGAAAGTGAGCACTCTGCGTGCCACCCCTACCCAGTATTTCTTATTCTTCTGTTCCATACATCTGCTTCAGCACTTGGCTGAGACCTTCCAATGAGGGTCACCTTTTCAATGGCCAAACTCGATGATGATGTTCTGTTACTGTCTGATTAGTTTCTCTGTTGTGTTTGCTTCTCTGGACAGTTTCCTTCTTCCGAAGACTCTGTTGCACTGGTTTCCTCCCTTCTTCACCTTTTCCTTTTTCCCTCCTCTTTTGGACCTATATGTATCTATTCATTTTTATTCATAAAAAATAATCACACAGACTGAAATTTTGGGGGACCAGAATGTCTGGGTTCAAAGCTTGCCATGCCACTTCCAAACTGTGTGACCTTGGTCAAATGTCTTAAGCATCTCTGTGCCTCAGTTTCCTTAAATGAAAATTAGGGAAAATGATAGTTCTTACCTCAGAGGTTTGATGTAGAGATTATCTTAGTTTATTATCCATAAAATTCTTCATATAGCACCTAATATCATAAATAATACTCAATAGATTTTTAACTGATAGGATTGGTACAAAGCACACCCTAATGATCTATAAATACTTATATAGTAGGACTTATGACAGATGGTAATATATTCTAATGAAATCATTGTGATTCTTTTAAAATTAAGTTGGGGGGTACCTGGGTGGCTCAGTGGGTTAAAGCCTCTGCCTTCAGCTCAGGTCATGATCTCAGGTCCTGGGATCAAACCCCGCATCGGGCTCTCTGCTCAGTAGGGAGCCTGCTTTCCGTCCCCCTCTCTGCCTGCCTCTCTGCCTACTTGTGATCTCTGTCTGTCAAATAAATAAATCTTTTTTTTTTAAAAGCTGTATAAAATTAAGTTGGATGCATTTTCTGCTCTATAGGAGACACTGTCGAAGCCTATAGAGGTAAAAGAGTGTGCAAAAGGTTTTTCTCACATACATGCACCTAAAGATAGAAACTAAGCTTAAACTATTGCCTAATAATATAGTAAAAAGAAAAGCAATGGAAAAATATACAACTTACTAAACTAATTATAATAAGGCTAGAGTGGTCATATAAATATTAGTTAAAATAACATTCAACACAAAGAGTATTGCCACAGGAATATAGAGACATTTTATAATGATCTAAAGATCAATTCACTAGAAAAATATGAACTCATATATGTGTATGCAACTAATTAAAGAAAGCAATAAATAAATCCACAACCAGAATTGGAAATTTTAATTCTCTTCTCACAGCATTAAAATAAAAAAGCCAAGGAAACAAACAAAAAAAACTAGATGAAAAAAATCAATAAAGCTATAAAAAAATATAAGTGTTGTCAATCACCATTGGTCTAACTTGCATTTACAGAAAACCACATCCAACAACTGCATAATACACATTCTCTTTAACTTCATTAGTAATGTTCACCAAGATAGCCAGTACATCAGGTCACAGAAAGCCTCAATGACCTAGAAATATTTCTTCCTTACAGACTTTATTCACTGACTGCAACCAAATTAAATTTGAGTGTCATAAAAGTAAGATATCTAGCAATGTATCTGATGTATGGAAATTAACACACTTCCACATAACTTATGGTCAATAGAAAAATGAGGAAAACTAGAAACTATTATCAGCTGAATGATATGCAGAGATCACACATGTCAAAATTGTTGGAATACACCTATAGCAGTACTTAGAGAAAAAAAAACAGCCTAATTAAAACATAAATTCTCTTTATCACAGCAGAGAAGACATCACTAAATTTCCCACACATACTACAAACATACTAAGACAATATTATAAAATTCAACTACTTAGATGAAATGCAAAAAACAATCCTTGGAAAATACATAACTTAAAAACTAATACACATAATATAAACTGTAAATAGCTCTGTATGTTTTAAATCTATGATTTTCAAAGTCTGGTCCTCAAACCAGGACCATCAACATCATGCAATGCATTACTAAAATGAAAATTTTAAGCATCACTTCAAAAAACCACTGAGCCAGAAATTCTGAAAGTGATTTTCGACTATTTGTTTGAAAGTCCATGAGGCAATTCCAATGCACATCCATCTTTGACAACCACTCTTTTAAAGAAATTGAATTTACTATCAAAAATATTCACACAAACAAATCTCAAGATGCAGCTGTTATTACAGGTAAATGCTATCCAAGAGTTAAGGAATCATTAATAGTAATCACAGAAAATAGGAGACCAGAAAACACTTCATCACTACTTTCATGAGGCCAGTACCCTAAGGGAAAAAATCTGAAAAAAAAGATATCGTAAGTAAATAAAATGACAGATTGATAACTCTCATTAACTTAGGAGAAAAAATCCTGAACAAAATATTAACAAATCTAACAATACAGAGCACGTGGGTGGCTCAGCTGGTAAAATGCCCAACTCCTGATTTCGGCTTAGGTCTTGACCTCAGGGTTATGGGACTGAGCACCAGGTCGGGCTCTGTGCTGGATGTGGAGCCTGCTTAAGATTCTCCCTCCCCTTCTGCTACTCCTGCCTCATGCATGCTCTCTCTTAACTGATCAGTCAATCAATATTGATCTAACAATTAACAAAAGGGATTAAGTGACCTCTGACCCAGCAAGAAAAAGGTTATTTTCATTTTTTTAAAAAGTCAAGCAATGACCTCCATGCTATTCCTTATGTCCTGCCTATCAGTGAAACCATATGATAACTTTCTTTGCTTGAGTTGCTTCACTTAGCATAATCTCCTCTAGTTTCAACCATGTTGATGCAAATACTGGGTATTTATCCTTTCTGACACCTGAGTAATATTCCATTGTATATATGAACCACATCTTCTTTATCCATTCAGAGGGGTGGAGGGAAGGGTGATGGGTGAGCCGGGTGACGGATATTAAGGAGGGCACGTATTGCAAGGAGCACTGGGAGTTATATGCAAACAATGGATCATGGAACACTACATCAAAAACTAATGAAGTACTATATGGTGACTAACATAATAAAAAAAAATCCAAGCAATGAAATTACTTATACTAACAGAATAAAAGAGAAAAGACATAATTATATCTTAATAAATTCTTAAAAAATCATGAAAAAGTTCAATATGTATCTGTGATTTAGGCTTTTAACTAAAAATGAAAAAAGAAACTTTTATCAACATGATAAAAGCATCTGCTATAGCAATACTAACAATGGATGAACCATGAATAGTTTATAAGCACATTTAAAATTCTAAGCACCATTAATCATCAGGGAAATGTACACTTGAATCATAACAAAGTGTTATTAAAAGAATGGTAACACCAAATATTGATGAAGTTGGAGAGTAACCAGACCCTATTGCATTTCTGGTAGAAGTATAAAATGGCACAATTACTTTGGGATAAAGTTTTGGTATTTTCTCATAAAATTTAAACATACCTCTGTTGTGTGACCTTGAAATTCTAGGTGTTTAGCCAAAGGAAATGAAAATCTATGCTTACAAAATGACTGGGAAAATATGTTCACAGAAATTTTATTTATAATAGCCTAAAATTAGAATGGATAAGCAAATTGTGATATAATCACATCATGGAATAATGTTAAGTATTAAAAATATCACATTTTTTATATAGTCAGCAACTCTTGAGTAGACATGCTGAGCCCAAGAAGACAGACACAAGAAAATAAACTGTATGATTCCATTTATAGGAATTCCTGGTACAGGTGAAACTGATCCATGACTTAAAAAAAAAAGAAAAAGTCAGAGCAGTCATGCCTCTGGGGAATACTTTAACTGGGAATGGAGGGAAAATTCTAAGTTGACAGTTTTATTCTATAGATAGGTATGTGGGTTGCATGGGTGGATGCATTTGTCAAAGCTAATGGAATTGTAACTTAAAATTGTGCATCTTCTAGAATTAAATTTTATCTTTAAAAAATCTATATATTTCTTTAAACTGACAGCCAAACTGCTGGCTTGGTTGACCTTCAACAGCAAAAATGTTGATTAAAGTCTATCCTAAATGGAAAGATACTAAATGCTATATTGTAAAGTTCCCCCAAAGTCTTCCACATGTCTATTCTGTTTGATTTTGTGTTTGATTTTTGCTGTCTTAAAGCCAATATCAATATTTATCTGCAACTTGGGAAGCCCTTTCTTTGCCAGAAATATGTAAGTTCTCTCTTCCTCTTGTGATAAATGGGATAAGCCCTACCAAATATTTTTTTGGAAATGAATGAGGGTAACATTAATTTCCCAATAGCTCAACACCCAGTTTTTCAACAGTGTTAACTGTTTTCATGTGTTTAGTCTTTCATTGGTGGAGTTACTCATTTCTGAATATAAATCTCCCTATTGGAAGACACTAAAGAGGTATTTGGTTTAGTTTATATTTTCCTTCTAATCAATTTCCAAAATTTAATAACCTCCTTTTTACCTTAACATTGCTTAACAGGAAAATGCACCTGGAATCATATGTTGGTGCCCACAAGTGGATAGATATGCAAATGGGAACAATATTATCTTGCCTTTATGAAATGCTGAAAACACTGGAAAATGGGACAAGATAAGAAGAGGTAAATAAAATTCTGGTGTAATGTCCAGTGTTGACTTATACTAAATATCATATAATTTTATGTATTTTAGGTAATATTATGTAATAATATTCCAAAAATTGGAATTTCATTCAACACCTGCTAACTTTACAGGCCTAGCAGGCTATAATGTTCTATTATTTCAACAAGGTTCTGAAAATGTGTTGAGTCCAAATCCTTGAAAACACAGAGATGAAAACAAAATTCTACTTAAGAAATGCAGAATAGAGTAGGGGGACAGACATCTATACTAATAATAGTAATCTTAATAGGATGTGACAAATCCTAATACACAAAAACTAGAACACTGAAACACAGGTTTTAGGAATGATTATAAATGGCAGCTAACCCAATTCTGGGGAAGTATATTCTGCAAAAATCCAGAAATATTCTCCATTCTCTTTACCTTTCCCTCCCATCACTTCTGTCTTCACCTAGCTTACTTCCATCTCTTTCAAGTCTCACGTCAATATCATGTTTGGAGACATCTTTTGTAAACTCTCAGACTATGAGGAATCTTGGTATATACTTTCATAGAACCACATAATCTCTGCATAACATTTATCACAACTGTAATTAAAGAATTGGGGGGTATTTATTTGTCTAACATTGAACTCATCTGTTAGAGTATAGGTATCTTGTTTGTTTTAGTCTTTGCTTTATCACCAGTGGATGATCAAAAGACTTTTATGTAACATCAAGAGCAACAAGAAATGAATTAAGTCTTGAGGGAGCAATGATTTTCGGTGCAGGGCCTTCCAGAGATTTTTTCTTCTTTTACTTAAACTACAGCATGCAGTTCTCCTGTGTGTGGCTGTTCTGTCAGCCATGATACTGATTAGAAGGAGCCTGCAATGAGCATGCATGCTGTTGAGCAAAATTAACCCCGTGTTGCTGTAAACTGTTAAGATTTGGGAATTGTCTGTTATAGCATCGTAACTTAACTCATCCTAACTGATAGAGTGGTCATATCCCAAATTCACTTCTGTTGATTAATCCAGTGCCAGGTATATTTTGAGTGCTACAGAAGTGCATATAGATTAATTAAATGTGGCCCTTGGACTACTACACCTCACAATTTCACAGTTCCTTCTTTCTAATGAACTAAATTCAGAAGAAATGCCTTCTTCATGTTTAATATGAGCTCTTAAACATTAGTGTACTTATGAGTCATAAAGTCAGATAGATCTCAGTTAGAAAAAGTAGAGGTTAACAAGTTTTCCGACCTCTCTGAAATTTAGATCTTTGCCATCATCATTGTTAAGATGGGAATAATACTGATCATGGAGGGGTTAACTCTCATAATGAGTCTATCTCAGGCTAGGCAGTAAATAGTAGTTATTTATAATAAAATGAGAAAAGAGAGAATGTGACATATTGTTACTGTAAACATTTTCTATTGTGTTTTTCTTTATTAAATCATATCTTATTCATTATTAGAGAAGAATTGTGTCTTACTTGTCTTTATATGTCTGGAGGTTAGCACAGAGCTGGACATAGAGATGGCATATGATAAATGAACGTTGACTTGAATTCTGTGAGGACTGAGAGGAGAAGGGAAGGTATTTCCACTTTGAGGATGTCAAGGGAAATTTCAAAATGTCAAAGAGGTGGAAACATTTGAACTTAAATCTTGAAGCCTTGGCAAAATTTTGATATGGTGAAGACAGAGCATGATTGTCAAAGAAAATAACAAAGGAAAACATGAGTTAGAACTTTCTGGGATCTATGAAGCAAATAGGGAGTAGTTTAGTCTGGGTGCACGTAGGGCACATAAAATAAGAACTTTGAGAAAAGGCAGGCCAACATCAGAATACAGAAAGCATCTTGAAGCCCATGTGAGCGTTGAGACTTAATTTACAACAACAACAACAAAAAAATTACTGAAAGCAGCAAAAGAAAAATGAGGGGTGGAAAGAATGATGCTTTAGGAAGCTTGTATAAGAATACAGTTCTATGTGAAATGCTTTATAATTACAATTATCCTAGGAGACAGAGAACATTTATTTTCATTTTATATGAGAAAACTGAGACTCAGAAGTTAAATAACTTGCAACCATAGTTAAAGCACCCATAAATGGGAAGGACACCATTTAAATCTAACATCTTCTTTGATGTCAATCTGTAGTTTTCCATTTAAGACCCGAACAATAAAATTCACTCCAAGATTTTTCAAATGTATAGGAAAAACCACCCAGGTCTATGGTTTTTGAGCAAGTCCAAATGATTTCCTTAATATATTTCTTTTTCTTTAAATTTCAACATCATTTGTGAATATTTTTATTGAGGTGTAATTTTTTAAAATTTTATTTATTTATTTTTAATTTCTTTTCAGTGTTCCAGAATTCATTGTTTATGCACTGCACCCAGTACTCCATGCAATAGGTGCCCTCCTTAATACCCACCACCAGGCTCACCCATCCCCCAACCCCCTCCCCTCCAAAACCCTCAGTTTGCTTCTCAGATGAACCATGAGAGACTGTGGATTCTTATTTTTTTCTTAAGATGTATTATGAAGATGATTTGTAAAATGTAAAGTTTTAGAAGAATACAAGCTAATAATAGTGCTAATTAGACAAGCTTTGCTAGATCTTCTAGTTCTCTTATCACTGAAGCACACAAAAAAGGAGATTATTGACTCATTTTCTTATTTCTAACCGAATTTCCCTAAATGCGATATTTACAAATCAAGAAGAATATTGACATCATAGAAATCCATCACAGTGCCTATATTTGATTTTGGGTTTTAGAAAAGGTTAAAAAGATGTTTAGGCTATGGAAGATGAACAGTCCAAGTGCTTTTCCCATAATGGATACCAAACTGAGGAACATGTCAGTGATGGGGGATATGACCTTTTTTAGTCCAAGTGATGCAGGACATGTGTAGAGGCTTCAGATGGTTCAAACAAAGTTAAAGGACCTCTGTATTCTGAGCATATATTCTTAGTGATTCAACATTTATATTCAGAAGATGAGTCCTAGGATAGGGTAAAAAGAGGATGACATATAATAGTAACTGTTTTTTACTAAGTGTCCACCGTGAACTAGATGATTTATTCATATTATTTTTAATTTTCACATCTTTCCAGGGCATATACTACTATCTCCATGTTGTAGGTAAATGAAATGAGGATAAGAATACTTTAAAAAGTTGTCCAAACCCTTCTAGCCAGTATGTGCCTAAGTGGAGATTTTAACAAACCCTTTTGGAGTCATAGACCTACATGCTTTCTATTCAATGACCTAGCCCTAAGTTCCCTTCACCCATCACCTCCGGTTCTTTCTTTTAACATGGAAAGAGGGGATGATTGCAGTTGAGTATTGGTCACTTAGCTTATGCTAGACAAGAATGAACCTAAGGACACTGTCATCTTTCTCTTTGTTTCCCAAGCACTAAGACACATCTATAATCCCTTTTGCTCTGTGGTTTATGGACACTCATTCCATTACATTCTTGATGAACAACTGTTGACATGGAGTTCTATTAAACAAATGGTTGGTGTAATAAGACATGAGGAAGTCTCTTCTCTCTTCACTCCTCATCCTTCTTCCTCATAGGAAGGACTGGTGTCTTGAAGATGGTGGGAATTAAGCCACTCATGAAATTAATGATGGGTAATGTAAAAAGTCTCAGTGTACAGAATATCTCAGCATAAAAACCAAGACCATGGGCAACTGACTCTATCTTTAATGCCTGAAGGGAACATAGAAATTGATCCTTGTGCTCAGCAGGGTTTGTTCAGCTCAATCCCATGGGACATTTCGCAAGTGTTATTTATCAGACGGTGGCTCTATATGTAGAAAGAGTTAGAGTAAGGAACAAACTTCAAAAGAATATTGGTGTTTTGGCCACCTGGGTGGCTCAGTGGGTTAAAGCCTCTGCCTTTGGCTCAGGTCATGATCTCAGGGTCCTGGGATTGAGCCCAAGTGGGGCTCTCTGTTCCGCAGGGAGCCTGCCTCCCTTCCTCTCTCTCTGCCTGCCTCTCTGCCTACTTGTGATCTCTGTCTGTCAAATTAATAAATAAAATCTTTTTTTAAAAAAAGGATATTGGTGTTTCAAGACCTACTGAGTCAGAATAAGAAACAGAGAAGAACCCTTTAAAATCCAGCCCTGCACTGCTCCTCCAGCTTCCCTCCTTCCTCATGTCTTTGGACACATCAGAGAGTCTACTTTCTCTCTCTCCCCACTAGTGAGCCTCTCTGTTTTCGCTCTAGCTGCTACCTCTGCCAGGCTTGTCTTTTCCCACTTTATCAGCTTAAGCAAGTGCTTACTCATTTTTTAAAGTCTTACTAAAATGTTCCTACACTCTGTAGCTTTCTCTATGCCATCATCACATACAATAAATTACTCCTTCATCTGTTTATCCTTGGGATGCACACCCCTCCTGTCTTACAGCACCTTACATAATTTATCATTGCTTACTGTGTTGTTTTCTTTCCTACTGAAGAGACTTCCCTACAAGAGACCCAGTTTGTATTCACTGAAGTTTCACGGAATGTACACAACTTATATATCCACTACTCATTGAGCTACTGCATTTATATCAGCAGTGTCTATTTTAGCGCCATACCAAGCCAGATTTGAGTACATGGTACAGAGTTCCCCAAAGATTTCTCCGGCTGCAAAGCTTTAGTGAACAATGTGGACTTTGCTGAAGATCTTATTGTAGAGAATTGGATACGAACATCACAAACAATTAAAAATTCTTATTAGATAGTTCTTTTGTCTCTAAGGTCCTGTTTCCTTCAGGCCAATACTAGGGTATTTTTTTCTTTTTGTCCTATTCCAAGCAGCAGATAACCTTTTCAAACTCTCTCCTCACATGATTCTCCCCCAAAGATAGTCATCAATTGAACTTTAATTTTCTTACCTTTATATTACTTAAAATAAATTCAGATAATCCTCTTTTTATACTACTATAGGCTTAAACTTATCAGGGGACAACCCAAAATGTGGTGGTTGTCCCCATCTTAAATGGGGACACAATGACTTCATCCTACCCATGGTGCTTTATCATTTTTTACCCAAAGAAATAAAATACTCTCTCCAAGAGTTTGGTGAATGGGATGTCCACATTTGATTATATGAATCTTTAATTATTGGGCTGTCTTACTCTCTGGTTATTGAATCATCTCAAATTCTTGGAGATACAGAGTTTAGACAAATAATGAAATGAGTTATCCCCAGAAATGAGATTAAAAACCAGTCAGCCTATTGCTCTTGTATCTTCTTCCATATCTAGAGTAATGGAGGAAATGGAGCCTAGATAAACAATGAAAGTAAGGTGGTCTACCATTTATTCATATTTCCTAGATATGATGCACTTTTCCATTGATCACCAGTATCCTGAAATATAGACATTATCTCGTTTTATGAATGAGGAAACTGAGGGTCAGGGTGGTGGAGTCCCTTGCCTATATCTTCCCAGGAACAGGCACCCTTCCCACTGTGTGCTCTAACAAAATACCTCTCCAATCCTTATTAAAGAGCAACAGAAAACTCACTATGTGGAGGAATTTCTTTTTTTTGCAAATTAACTTCTATTTGAATTAGTTTGGAAAGAGTATTACACTGCTCTGTATGTCTGAACATTCATGCTTAGGCTTATTTAAAGTGGAGGTGGAAAGAAGTGCTCAGGATGGATTAGTGGAGATTGTCTCAGAGGGATTAAAAAAAAAACAGGCTAAATATCTGATGCATACTTACACATCACACTGTGAGGAACAGACCTGCTGAGTAAGTGATGCATTTCAACAGTACTTTTTTAATGCAGCAAAGCCTCATTTGTTCTGTCATGGGGGATCCCCAGGGCCACAAGACATCAAAACTCAATATTTGGTAATGGTGGTTGGAGGACCTTTCACTGCAGTTGTATGATTTTCTGGAGTAACCTTAGAATGTTACAGCTGGCCTACTGAAGTCACAATGAAGGGACTTTGACAAATAGTATATGGCTTTTCTAGGAACAATCACCTCCTTGATTCTTTTCTGGGAAAACTGCTGGTAGGAAAAATCAAAGTGAGGATTGTTAATGTTTTGCTGATGCTTGTTCTGTTCAATAGGGGCAATGCAACTCAACCACTACACTGTGTGCCCTTGGGACACATACTGGAGCTTATTCATCTTGGTATGTCCCACTCCCCACATACTGCATGCCATTTGCCTTTAATCCAGATAACCATGCCTGACAGCCATCTGAGATTCAGTTTCAGACAAGGGAGACAGCAACACAGCCTTGCAGAGAAGACAATGTCAAAATTAATCTTTGAGAGAGGACAAGAGTTAAGAGGGCAAAAAAGGAAGTGAAGACAGTCATCTCAGAAAAATAAAACAGAGCCTGAAAAATGCAACAGGGATGGCAACAAGAGCATGGCCGTTTGTACCTGTACCTGAGATTGGGTGGGGAGCTGGTGGGGACGACCAGGAGACAGTGCTGAGGAGCTCTGCAGAACTATGTCATGAAAAAGCCCTTTAAGTCAGTAAGGGAATATAGATTTTATTCTGAAGGCAAAGGGCAGTCACTGAAGGGTTTTAAGATGAAGGTCAGATTTATGTTTTGGAAACTGACTCTGAACAAAACACAAAAATAACAGCAAAAAAAAAAAAACAGCAAAAACTACGTGAACAAAGAATGGCAAGTAGAATAAAGATTGGCAAGAAAGGTACTAAATACTCCTAATGGGAACAGGAAATTCACAGAAGTGATCTCATATACTTAGGAATCATGCTCAATCTCACTCACCAGTGAGGAAATGCAAAATAAAATAGCACATAGTAATTTCTGCCCATCTGACCAACACATCTTTAGGCACTAATAACATCTACTCCTAATGAAGGTGTATTTATAATGTTGGTGAAATTGCTACAATTTTTCAGGCAAGTTATTTGGTAGCATCTGTAAACATTCAAAACTTCCCAAATGCTTTGAGTTGGCAGTCCCACAACTGGACATCTATTCAAAAGAATTAAAAGCCCAGCATGAAAAGATGTACATATGCTGTTCATTATAGCATTCCTTATAAAAAGTCAAACAGAACAGAAACTTAGAGAGGAATAACCTGTGTTGATTAGTCTCCCTTTACCTTTCCAAATCTGTTCTCAGCCTCTACTGACTACATCACAGGGGCTCCTGGCCCTGTGTCCGACAGGCATCAGAAGATGACAGAAGAGAGAAGATCAGCAAGGGTAGACCTTGCCCCAGCTTCCTGCAAATTTTCGGCTTGATAAGGGTTGTTTCCCTCTCCCACAACCACACATCCAGCCAGGTTCTGGTAACTATGCTCTGTTCTACTTCCCCTCTCAAGGCTTTGGGGTGTAATGGCTTCTCTCCCTAAATACTGGATTCACTAAATTCTCCTAAACTCATTTTTTGAGTGTGCTGACTGTTCCCTGCTGGAACCCAACTGAAGAGGAGAAGATGGATTAGAGAGGATAACATTGGTTAAGACAGGTGGGTTGGTCCCCAGAGGATTCCTGTGTGACACACAGGGAAGAATAGGGACATATTCTAGTGATATTTAAGGCAAATTCTAGTGACATATAAGACACAGTAGTTTGTGTAATACACAAAGGCAATCTCTTTCACAGGCACGCTCAATGAATTATCAACTTGCTATCATTTAGGACACTTGGATCAGGGAAGGAGAGCCCAAAGAAAGGACAGGTGTTGTGCTGCCCATGGAAAACTATCAAGGGAACTTAATGTTCCTTAAATTTGTCCCATCCCTAGCCCCAGGAATATCTGTCAGTCTCCTAAAGATTCTGGAATTCACAGAGGCAGTTGAGACAGCTTGGGGATTGAGCATTCAGGCTCTGACATAAAGCTACCTAAGCTCATGTCCTGATTCCTCTCAGTATAGCTGTATGATCTCAGCAAGCTATGTAATCTATATGCCTCAGTTCCCTCATTTTTGAAATTCGGATACTACAAGCACCTCTCTAGTTATCAGGATTAATAAGTTACTACATATAAAGATCTTATAATCATGCTTGGCACATGGTAGGGGCTTAATAAATACTGGTAGTCATTATTATCTACTCATCCTGGGCCACTGTGGACAGAATGGACCCAGAGCCCAGCTGCAAAGACAAAAAGGAGCAGACAAAACGGTAATGGTCTCATTCTTTCTTTACCTATGCATGCAGCTTGAAATCCACAACCACATAAAAAGAAAACCTGTGGAAATTATTATACAGTCTTACTTTTTTTTTGATAGGGTACTGAACTGATGGGTTGGTGATGGCTTTGGAAGCAGAGAGTCTTGATTTTAAAAAGGCATCTGACAGGGTTCTTCCCTAGCCCAGTTCTAATCTCTTCCCTCCCTAGGAGGCTCCCGGAACACCTGCAAAGGGGTTATCTCCCACTACCTTACACACCAGGAGCCCTGTGAACTGCTTCTTTGCAGCAGGAGGCTACTCTGTCCTCCGACAGGGTCCTTCATGTGTGTGTATGACATGCCCCTAGACTGTGAACTGATGGAGGTCAATATTATGGCTCTCAATGAGAAAGGTGCTATCAAGTACATAATACAATATTATAACTGGACATCCATACTCTTTTGGCAACACCTTCACATTTTCTTCATCCCCCTGGCCCCAGTAATCACCGTTCTACGTTTTCAGTGTTTGGCTTTTTTGGATTCCACATATAAGTGATATCATTCAGTTTTGTCTTTCTCTGTCTAGTTACTTCACTTAGTGTAATACCTGCTGATTTCATTTAGGTTGTTGCAAATGGCAAGAACTTCTTCTTTTTTAGGGCTGAATCATACTCCATTGGATTTACAGACCATGACTTTATCCATTCATCTGTTGATGGACACCTAAGTTGTTTCCCTATCTTGGCTATTGTGAATAATACTGCAGTGAACACGGTAGAGCAGGTAGCTTTTTGAAATCCTATTTTCATTTCCTTTGGATAAAAATCCAAAAGGAGAATTGCTGGATCATAGGAGGTTCTGTCTTCAATGTTTTGAGGAACTTCCATACTGTTTTCCACAGTGAGTGAACCAATTTACATTCCCACCGACAGTGCACAAGGGTTCCCTTTTCTCCATACATACGCATTGTACACATTATACACTTGAAAGTTGCTAGGTGAATAGATTTTAAATGTTCTCACCACAAAAAAGGGAAATGGTAATGATGCGATATGATGGAGGCATGAGCTAAACCTAGGGCAGGAATTATTTTGCAATGTATAAGTGTGTCAAATAAACATGTTGCACAGTTTGAACTTACATAACGTTATATGTCAGTTATATCTCAAGATTCTGGGGAAAAAACAGAAAGGTACTATCATTATTACGGATGTACAGAGACAAAGCTGCGCACAGAAAAGTGCTCAACAAAACCTCACCCAAGTTGACAAAGCTAGTAAGTGGTGCAGCCAGAATCTGGCCCCAGGCAGTTGAGGCTCCACACAGTATTTCTAACCACTGCTTTAAGCAGCTTCACAGACAGGCAGTGCCCAGAACAAAGTCTCGCCACGCCCCTACAGTAAGTATACTTGGTACTAGGTGTAGGGCATAGACCAGCAGTTATACGATGGAGGCTTGATATCCCAGATACACTCTTTGTGTAGAGTAGAATGCAATACAATACAACACAATACTCCAATAAAAAATAAGTTATCACACCTTGAAATTAGTGCCCTGAAGGTAATGAACAGGGTTGATAAAATAAAGAAGACTGGGATAGTGGAGAAGACCTAGCACAACCTCTTGACTGAGTAAAGACTCAAAACAGTTATTAATTTTAAATTGGCATGGAAAGGAACAACGTGGGGCAGCAGTTAAATGCTCTGTAGTTTTATAGCTGGTCTAAAACATGCTAATCAGGGATGCCTGGGTGGCTCAGTTGTTAAGCGGCTGCCTTCGGCTCAGGTCATGATCCCAGCGTCCTGGGATGGAGTCCCACATCGGGCTCCTTGCTCGGCAGGGAGCCTGCTTCTCCCTCTGTCTCTGTCTACCTCTGCTCTCTCTAACTAATAAATAAATAAAATCTTTAAAACATGCTAATCAGTCTAAAACATGTCAGTTTGGGGTGAGTGCTTACTCTGTCCAGGTCCTGACTCATTTTTTAAAATGTTATCTTATTTAATACCTTAGAGAAATTGAGATTGGATTTTGAGATATGGGAAGTTTTGGTCAGAGTGGAAATTATAGAGAAATACTTGCTTTCTTTTACAAAATATTATGGAAGTCATTCATTTTCAACACCCATGAGCAGCAAATTTCAAATTGAGAAGCCCATTATTTCTAAACCTTACCTTCTGTTTTGCTTCTTCATATTTCTACAATTAGCTGAAAACAAATAAAACCATTCTGACTGGCCAGGTTTCCCTTCTTAAGCCTCCACATTGGTTTTAATGTATGTAAAATGTTCCAAGTGCTTGCAGCAAATGATTTCTTACCCATACACCAAATAATTTATGAAGAAAGGACACAATATGCTATGTCATACAAGAGTCATCTTAAACATGTTCTTAAACATGTGGGTATTACTGACAGCTTTCGGTGGCCCCTGTCCTTAACTTCCACATCTCCTTAACACTTAGTTCCTCAGGCTCTGAATCTCTGGGAAAGGATGTTATTTTCATCAAAAATGAACACCAGCTAACATCTTATGCAGGTGTCAAATACTGTTTCTAGTTAAGGTTAGTGGGTCTTGCTGGGTGAGCACCAGAATGAATACACTTAGAAAATTAATCTTTTAAAAGACTTATTTATTTATTTATTTATAATTTTATTTATTTTTTAAATTTCTTTTCAGTTCCAGAATTCATTGTTCATACACCACACCCAGTGCTCCATGCAATACGTGCCCTCCTTAATACCCACCACCAGGCTCACCCAACCTCCCACCCCCGCCCCTCCAAGGCCCTCAGATTGTTTTTCAGAATCCATAATCTCTCATGGTTC
Organism: Taxidea taxus jeffersonii; assembly: GCA_003697995.1. Taxonomy (NCBI): domain Eukaryota; kingdom Metazoa; phylum Chordata; class Mammalia; order Carnivora; family Mustelidae; genus Taxidea; species Taxidea taxus. Next base: position 289,913 of record ML104604.1, on the reverse strand, counting down.
ATCTCCTCCTTCCCCTCTCCATCTCCCCATGTCCTCCGTGTTATTGAGGGAGAAAGAGGGTGGGAGAGAATGTAAACGAAGGAGGGACAGAGGCAGAAAGAATCTGAAGCAGACTCTGTGCTCGGCACAGAGCTGGATCCAGGCTCAATCCTCTAACCGTGAGAGTACAACTTGAGCCGAAACCAAGAGTGGGACACTTAATCAACTGAGCCATCCAGGCGCCCCTAGAAAGTTACTTTGTATTGGCAGATCATTTCTTCATGTATTTTTTAAAATGCCAGTTTTTGTTCCAGAGTTGAATACTTGAAATGAGGCAGAATGGAGAATACCAAAAGAGAATAAGAAGGGGGGGTGGCTCTGTAACAACAGCAGGTGGGGATGGAAAACAACTGAGTGGAGAGAGAAGTGCATGAGGGGGCCTATTTGTCAGAGCTGGCTCTTCCACTGACTGGCTGTGCCATCTTGGACATGTCCTTTACATATTCTGGGCCTCCTACAGACTCAAGATCTCAAGGTTTCTCTTTGAGCAGTAAGAATATGGAACTACCTAAGAGGTTGCATTCTGGTTACACAGAAACGATGTGGCCTACAAACTTTTGTCATGACGTAGCATTTTTAGTTGGTTTTGATTGCTTTTTTATTTTCTTTTGAGTTTTTTGATTTTTTTTTTAAATAAAATCTTAATCTTATAGAAAAGCTGCAAGGCAACCACAAGGGGCTCCTAAATACAACACTCACCAATGCAGGCTATCTCTGAACTATTTAGGTTGAAGAGATCACATTCCTTTAATATAATTATTTTAGTGTATTCCCTCAGAAGAAGGAAGGCCATGCATATAACCACAGTACACTTATCAAAATATTCTGCACTATTATTATGCAAATTATACCTTCAATATGGCTTCTTTTCCTTTTGATAGAATCCCATAATTTTATGAACATTGCTCAACTTTTGTTTTTTGTTTTTTAAAGATTTTATTTATTTATTTGACAGACAGAGATTACAAGTAGGCAGAGAGACAGGCAGAGAGAGAGGAAGGGAAACAGGTTCCCTGTGGAGCAAAGAGCCCCATCAGGGCTCGATCCCAGGACCCTGAGATCATGCCCTGAGCCGAAGGCAGAGGCCTTAACCCACTGAGCCACCCAGGCGCCCACATTGCTCAACTTTTTAGCACATTATAAGGTTCCAGACTTCTGCTTTACCATGGTATGAGTTTTGTTTAGACTTCTCTTTTTATAAAAAAAATACATTTCTCATATAAGGTCAGGTGACTCATTTCTTTTGAAAAATCATAATATATTACTGGGTCTGAACTTTCATGACCATCTGCTGGAGGCAACTGGCTAGCTGACAATAGAGCTTTCTCAGTTTCCACTTACCATTATTCACTGGATTCATATCACTCATTAACTGCCTAGCCTTCTGGCTAATGTTTGATTTTTGCAATGTCTGTACAGGACAATAACATAGGTTTAATGTCCAGACTGGATGTTAATAATGGGATGCTTTTGAGAGTAAAAAAGAGTACAATTAGTAATTACCTTAGAGGGCAAAGTGGTACAATCTCAGGCAAACTAAACCTGGTGGTCTTCCTATTTGTATACTTACTCTTGTGATACTTCCTACTTTAACATTATGGGATATGCATCCACCTCCTGTTGATTCATAACTGAAAATGGAAAATGAACATTGGTATCTGAGCAATATTTACCGACAAGTTCTCTGAACAATAAAAATTGAGGGACCTCTCTGCAGGACATTCTGAGAATGTAGAATGTGAAGTTTTTTATTTTGACCTCAGTGATCTCTTTGGGGACAATCATATGTCTCACTTTTTCAGCCCATCACAATTAGTGTTAAGGGAACCAGTTTCTCAAAGCAGGGCATACTTCACAATGCCCTGAACTAACTTAGGAGAAGAAAGAATTTCTATTGTGTCTACCCATATTTCTGCTCTTTCTATATTTCTTTCTTCTTGGCGGATGCGTCAAGATTCCTTCTTTTATCATTTCCTTTATGACAATATAGAACTAAAAGCAGGGGCTTTTTTTGTTTTCGTTTTTAATCCTTGAAAAATGTGCTACTTCCTTTTGACCTTCATAGTTTCAGATGAGAAATCCAATGTTATTAGAATTAGTGTTCCTCTATATGAGTATGCCAGTTTTCTTTGCTGCTTTGAGGATTTTTTTCGTTGTTGTTCGTTCTCAGAAGTTTATTCATGATTCATCTTGGTGTGGATATATTTGAATTTTTTCTATTTGTGGTTCATTCAGCCTCTTGAATCCTACGTTAATGTCTACTATCAAGTTTGAGAAATTTTCAGGTTTGCCTATTTTTTTTTTTAAATTTCCTTACTCAATTTATTAAACTAAGAAAAAAAATTCCCCATTTCTCTTTTTTTTCTCATAAAATATTGTCTATATTTTAGTTTTTCTATCAAAAATATAAAATGCATAATGTCACAATGTATTTTGATATAGTTTTTCAAATTAAATAAAAATGGGTTAATTTCCATTTTTGCATTTATCAAGTTTACTGAACATTTTAATCTTTTTTTTTTTTTTACTTTAAGCTTTATTTAAACATATGATGTAACCCCACCACCCTCACCCAACCCCTCTTCCCCCCACTCCCCTCAGTTTGTTTTATGACATTAAGAGTCTCTTTTGGTTTTTCTCCCTCCCGATCCCATCTTCTTTCATTTTTACTTTTCCTACCACCTTAACTCCCACCCCCGTTGCATCTCCACTTCCTCATATCAGGGATATCATGTGGTAGTTGTCTTTCTCCAGTTGACTTATTTCGCTAAGCACAATGAGATACCACCTCACACCAGTCAGAATGGCTAAAATGAACAAGTCAGGAAATGACAGATGCTGGCGAGGATGTGGAGAAAGGGGAACCCTCCTACACTGTTGGTGGGAATGCAAGCTGGTGCAACCACTCTGGAAAACAGCATGGAGGTTCCTCAAAAAATTGAAAATAGAGCTACCTTATGACCCAGCAATTGCACTACTGGGTATCTATCCTAAAGATACAAACGTAGTGATCCAAAGGGGCACGTGTACCCGAATGTTTATAGCAGCAATGTCCACAATAGCCAAGTTATGGAAAGAACCTAGATGTCCATCAACAGATGAATGGATAAAGAGCGTATTATGCTTAGGTTTGCCTATTTTTTAAATGGGTTGTTTGTTTTCTCATTTTTGAATCCTAATAGTTCTTTGCATATTTTGGATACCAGTACTTAATCAGATATGTTTTGCAGATATTTTCTCCTAGTCTGTGGCTCATTTTTTTCCACACTTGGAAGATGATTTTTAAAAGACTCCATATCAGGAATTTATAGTAGATTCAGTATGTCTCCTATCACTTCAGATATATTCAACGTTTATAGTTATGAACAACGTTCTTGTTTTTAAGCTCTGGATTATACTTAAGGATGGATCATGTTTGAAAAATAAAATCCTTTAATGGTTAAAAAGTTTAAAAAAAATACTCCACATCAATACCTAGAGATAAAAATTGTAATGTCTGAAATTGAAAAACACACTGAATGGAATTAACAGCAAATTAAATGATACAGAAGAAAAGTAAGTAAATTTGAAGATACAGAAATGGAAAATATTCAAAATAAAACAGTAAAAACACAAAAAGGTAAGCAGAACATCAATGAGATTTAGGAAGTCTTCAAGTGGCTTAATGTGCATGTAATTAGAGTCTCTGAAAGTAAGAGAATGCGGAAAACATATTTGAAAAAGATAAAGGCCAAAATTTTTCTAAATGTAATAAAAATTATCAGGGAAGAGATCCAAAAATCTCATAACCTCCAGTACAAAAAATATGGAGTAAGTAAAGCACATGCTAATCAAATTGCTTAAGACATGTGATGAGGAGAAAATCTTAAAAGCCAGAGGGCTAAAAAAAAAAAAAAAGTGCAATACATAGAAAGAAACGATAAGGGTGTCTACTGATTTTTCACTGGAAATAATGCAAGACAGAAAACAGTAAATCAATAATGCAAGTATTGAAGAGAAACCTTTCAATCTAGATTTCTTTACCCAAGGAAAATTTTTCAAATGTGAAGATAAAATATAAAATAAAACTCTAAAAAATCAGCACCAAATAACATACATGATGCAAGGGGCGCCTGGGTGGCTCAGTGGGTTAAAGCGTCTGCCTTTGGCTCAGGTCATGATCCCAGGGTCCTGGGATCGAGCCCCACATTGGGCTCTCTGCTCAGCAGGGAGCTTGCTTCCTCCTCTCTCTCTGCCTGTCTCTCTGCCTACTTGTGATCTCTGTCTGTTAAATAAATTAAAAAAAATATTTTTTTTAAAAAAGCTATACATGATGCAAAACTCGACACACAATTGTAATTAAAATTTTATTATTCCTCCCTTAACAATTGATAGAATAAGTAGATATAAAATCAGTCAGAATAAATAGTTTAAGATAAAAAAATAAGGAGAGATAAAACTTGAACAACTCTATCACCCAATTTGAACTAACTGATAATCATGAAGCATTCCACCCTGCATCCTCTTTCCAAATACATTTTCATTCCAAATGCACAAAGAACTGTCACAAAGTCAGACTATATTCTGGATTGTAAATCAAATTCAATTTAAATTAAAATAAATTGAAAATAATTATCTTAGGAAAACATAATGAAATTAAAAAAAAAAAAACAATAAAACCCAAAGCTGTTCATTCAGATAATGAAATATGTAAACCTGTAGCCAGAATGATATGGGAGAAGTAAAGATATATTATCAGTATCAGAAATGAAAGAAGAGATTATCTTTATAAAGTTTAAAAATATTAAAAGCTTAATAAGATAAATTATGAACAATTCTATGTCAATAAATTTAATGACTTGGACATATTAGATAATCTCTTGCAAGACAGAAAATGTCAAACTTCCTCAATAAGAAATAAGTTATCTGATAGTCCTATGTAGGTTAAAGTGACTGAACAGGTACTTAAAAACCTTTCCACAAAGAAAATTCTAGGCCTAGATTGCTTTAATGGGTAAATCTTATCATAATATTCCAGAAAATTGAAAAGGAGGACTTACTTCCCAATTTATTCTATTAGGCCAGAATTACACAGATTCCAAAGTCAGATAAAGACATTACAATGAAGGAAAACCACAGAAAAATATCTCTCATTAAATACATGCAAAATTCTTAACAAGATTGTAGCTAATCAAATCCATGAAAAATGAAAATGATAATACATCACAATCCATTGCAGTTTACCAGGAATTCAAGGCCAGTTCTGCATTAAAAAAAAAAAAATCATTCAAACAAGTCACTGTATCAATGGATTACAAAAGAAAAAAGCTGATATCTCTATAAACGGAGAACAAGCACATGACAAACTCCAAAGTTCATCCTGATAAACACCTCTTAATAAACTAAAAATAGAGGGGAATTTTCTCAGTCTAATAAAGTATATCTTCCAAAAATCTACAGTTAACATCATACTTAGTCACAGAAGACTGCATGCTTTCTTACTAAGACCAAGAGCAAGAAAATGCTATCTGCTCTCAGCTCTTCTTTTCAACATTGTACTGGTGGTGGTTGTAGCCCATGTAATGAGAAAAGAAAAATAAATAAATAAAAGGCACCCAGACTTGAAAGGCAGACCAGAAATTGCCTTTAGTCATAAATAACTAATTATCCTAGGAAAATGAAATGTAATCTACAAAAAAACTATTATGAATAATAATTTAGCAAGATTGAAGCATACAAAATCAATGTACAAAAATTAATTGTATTTCTATATAGTAGCAACAAACAATTAGAAACTGAAAATAGAATTACCATTTACAATAGTATCAAAAATAGAGACTTCAGGATAAATCGGACTAATGATGTGCAAGACAAAGTACACTGAAAACTACAAAGCACTGTTGAAAGAAGTTAAAGAAGATCTAAATAAATGTAGATATAGTCCATGTTTATTGACTGAATGGTATCCATGGGTTAAAATATCAATGATCCTCAAATTCATCTACAGAGTCAAAGCAATACCAGTCAAAATCTCAACATGTGTTTTCTTTACTGAAATTGAGAAGATAATTCTAAAATTTACAACAAAATTCAGAGGACCTAGAACAGCCAAAACAACACTGAAAGAGAACACATTTGGATGACTTAGGCCATCCGACTTCATGATTCACTATAAAGCTACATTAATCAAGACAACGGGATATGGCCATCAAGATAAACAAATAGATAAATGGAACAGAACATAAAGACCAGAAATAGACCCACACATACGGTGAATAGATTTTCAACAAAGTTGCAAAAATAACTGAATGGAAGAAGGCTAATTTTTTCAACAAAGGTAGAGAAAAACTAGATGCACATATGCAAAAAAATTAACTTTCATCCACACCTCACACCATATACCACAATTAATTTAAAATACATCACAGACCTATATGTAAAATGTAAAAGTATAACATTTCTAGGAGAAAATATGGAAGAAAATCTTTGTGGTCTTATGTTAGGCAAGTATTTCTTAGGTACAACAGAATAAAAGAAAAAAACGGATAAACTGGATTTCATCAAAGTTATTAAGTTCTGCTCTTTAATGAAAAATAAAACCACCTTGAGCTATCACTATACCTATTATAATGGCTAAGATAAAAACAAATGCCCGTATTAAGTGTTGACAGTGACATGGAATAACTTTCATACCTTCTGGTAAGAATAAAATGGTACAAACACTCTGGGAAACAGTTTGGTAATTTCTTAAAGATTTACACACACCTATCATATGGCCTGCCCATTTCACTTCCAGGCGTTATCCAAAAGAAACAAAAGCATATGCATATACAAAGGCTTATTCACAATTTTCTTTGTAACTGTATCTGTAACAGTCAAAAAATAAAAAATAAAAACAACCCAAATACTCATTAAAGGGTGAATGGATAAAAAATTGTAGTGCATCTGTGCGACAGAATACTACTCAGCAATACAAAGGAATGAACTCTTGGCATACACTGAAACATGCATAAATCTTAAAATTATTATGCTGAGTGAAATAAGTATGACAAAAATTATCACATACTGAAGGAGTCCATTTATGTAATTCTGAAAACAACACGAACTAATGTATAGTGGTAGAAAAGAGATCAGTGGTATGGGGGGAAGGAATAGGAAGGGAATGGACAAGAGTGAGGGTTTACAACAGGACACTATGTTACTTTGGGGAGATGACATATATAGTCATTATCTTCACTGTGATGATGGTTTTACAGTTGTATATAAATGTCATCACTTTTGCAATAACACACCTTAAATATATAAAATTTATAGTTCAATTCTAGCTCAACAAAGCTTTTAAAATATATATCAATAAACTTGCTTATATAAAAATAAGAAATAAATGCAACAGACGTCCAGTACATCAAAATGTAAATAAAACACATCTGAGAGACAGTAAATTGAATCTAAATAAATGGAAAGCACACTATATTCATGAATTGGAAGGCATAATAGTGTTCAAATGCAAATCTTCTCCAAGTTCATCTACAGATTCGTTGAACAGTCTTATAGCTGGATAGACTTATGAACAGACTTTATAAGAGACTTCTAAAAATCAATAAGGAAAAGGCTGATAAAGCAATAGGCAAAAGATTTGAATAGGCACTTCACAAAAGAACAAAATGTACATGTAAAAAAGGATGGAATTTCACTAATCCTTAAAGAAATACAAATCAAAATCATGAAATAGCTCTACATAACCAATATATTGGGATTTTGTCATGTTTATTTCATTCAGCATAATTATTTTAAGATTTATCCACGTTTCAGTGTATGCCAAGAGTTTAAGTAATATCCTGTTGCATAGAGACACTACAATTTGTTTATTCATTCACCCTTTGCTTAAGGTTGGGTTGTTTTTATTTTTTGACTATTACAAATACTGTGACGAAGAAAATGTTGTACAGAACTGTGTATGTGCATATGCTTTCATTTCTCTCCGATAATACCTAGGGGTGAAATTGGTAGGTCATATGATAGGTGGTGTATGTGTAAATCTTTAGGAAATTGCCAAACTGTTTCCCAAAGTGTATGTATCATTTTACATTCTCAGCATAAAGGTATGAAAGTTATTCCATGTTGTCAAAATAAAAGAAGACACACAAACAAAGTTGACATGAAACAGTGTTTCTCAACCTCAGCAATCCTAAAACTTTGGGTCATACAGTTATTTATTGTAGGGGACTGTCCTATAGGATGTTTAGCAGCATCCCTGATCTCTACCCACAAGATGCTGGTAGCACTCAGACCTCCCTTCCCTCACTCCCATTTATGACCTCCAAAAAGCTTCCAGATATTGTCAAATTCCCTTGGGAGGAGAGCAAGATCACCCCTCACCCCTGGTGAACCATATGCATGGTTGGTAGAAATGTAAATTGGTACATCCACTTAAGTATTATCTAACAAACCTAAACACATACACGGTCTATGACCCAGATCTGGGTAGGTATTTAAACTCAAAGACACGTACAAGAATGTCCACAGAAGCACTGCTCCTAATAGCACCAAACTGGAAACCATCTGTGGTCACCAATAAGAGAATGAAAAAATAGATAATGAGAAATGGCCAATCTCCTTGTCCTCACCACCGTTTAACCCAGTGGGGGACAAAACAGAAGCTAGCTAATAAGAGATGTGGGATATTCAGTGTGGGTGAGGTTATGCTGCCGTACTTAGAGTTTCTTATTCTCTTGACAGTTCATTATGGATTGGCATGTGTCTCTGCTCATAACAGTGATGCTGACACACAGGCTCATGGAGGCTCTGTCTTGATAAACACTTCCGGAAGACATTATCATGATATAAGCACTACACTGGACCACAAGTGTCCATCATGGGCCACAAGTATCCCATCACTATACTGTGAATTAATGTTACGCAGGAAATTAATATAACTCATCATTTCTCAAGTTGCTTTCCAAGGAGTTCGTGTGTGTGTATGTGCGTGCACATGTACATGAGTGCATGTGTGTTCATATATCAAATTAGAAATTTTAATTAAAAAAAGTTTTCCCCCAGATGCACCTGGGCATCTCAGTCAGTTAAGCATTTGACCCTTGATTTAGGCTCAAGTCATGATCTCAGGGTTGTGAGCACACAGCCTGCTCAAGATTCTCTCTCCCTCCCCACCCCCCGTCCCTTCGCCTCCCTTACACGCTAGCACTCTGTTTTTTAAAGAAGACAAACCAAAAGAGACTCTTAATGTCATAAAACAAACTGAGGGGGGTGGGGGAGAGGGGGATTGGGAGAGGGTGGTGGGGTTACATTATATGTTTAAATTAAAAAAATAAATTTAATTAAAAAAAGGAAAAAAACACATGTCCTTCCTCCAACATTATTTCACACAATGCACTTTTGCAAAGACCAGAATACAAGTAACTCCCAGTATTCTGTGTTGTTTTTTGTTGTCACTGTGCTCTTCTGAGATTGTCTGAGTGGCCACAAGACATACCTTGGTCAAACAGCATCCTATTTTTATATTTGGATTTTCAATTCCATGATGGGATCATAAGCATCTTCTTGCTTGAAGGCAGTATCACCACTAGGGGGCAGCAGCCGCCAGACAAAGCACTTTTTACAACATGGGGAAGTTCATCTCTCTGGGTCAGATTCTAGAGGTTTGAGCAAAATAACTAGTTTTAGCAGGGATTCTGGAGTCAAGGAAGCTGATATTTTCAAGCTTTTTTCATCGACTTTGAGCAAACTGCTTCGGAGCTCTCTGTGTCTCTAGCTCCCCCTAGGCACATAGTAGGTGCCTAAGGAAAACAGGAATGGTCTTTGTGTTTCTTTTCCTACCTTGCCAGTAGCTGTCTTTGTAAAGTCCTTCAGTCTCCATTTGTAAACCTAACTGTGGAGCAACAGCTCCTTCATGGGCTCAGAGCTGACCTCTCCATCCAGCCAGCTCATCTTCCAGTCCTCATGAGATAAATGCTGTAGGGGGCCTTAGAGACAATTTTATACACTAAAGCTAACAACTGTCAACCTCCAACCCACCTCCCAGTATATGCAGACAAACAGATCACAATTAGATGAGCCAGGGACCTTAATAGATGCAGATGTCCTTCTTTAAATAAATAAGTAATTCTTGGGCCGTAAATATAAACAGAAGAATACTTCACAATTAGAGATGAGTGATGAGTGAATGAGTCAGGAGAGGGGCGGTTAAAGCAGTAGGTCTGCCATCAGGAAGTCCGAATCCCAGACCTCTTGCTAATTGTTGATGTTTGGTACATTATTTAGTCTCTATGAGCTATGGCTTCTTCATCTGCACAAAGAAAGTGATGATACCTAATTTTCACAGTTGAATAAAATGAGGTGTATACTGAGCCAGTTACTTGTATAATACCTAAAGTTTCATCTTAAGAAAAACAAAGAAGAAAAAGCAACGTTTGTGTGTTTGCTCTCCAGCAGAGTGGAGTAAACGAGAGCTTTGGAGCATGTTGAACGTGTTCAGACCCCAGTTCTGTACCACCTACTGCCTGTGTGACCCTGGGTCACTAAGCCATATGGAACCTCAGTTTCTTATTTGGAAACTGAAGGTACTGATGGCTGCTGTCTTGGTGATCTAAAGGAGATGACAGGGGAGGAGAAGAAGCTGCAACAGATCAGTAGGTACTGATTATTACTTTCCATATGAGACTCTTTTCCAAATGCCTACAGATTCATACTCTAATACCAACTCGTCATCAGCCTTCTAAAGCAGGCATTATCAATCCCATTTTATAGGCCAAGAAACGGAGGATTCAAGGGACTTGCTTATTAGGCACAGAGCTTGAAAGGAGACAGAGTCTGGTTTCAGACAGTTTCCTTGATCTAATATCTCATGATCCCATTGGCTGTGCTCTAGTCGTGTTGACCCCTGCTGACTATTAAAGCAAGTAACATTCTCTTTTATGGGTGCTATTTATTGCCTTTGCAGTCCCTCCCGGAGCTTAGAGACTACACATTTCATTTCCTTTGCCCGTGGCTTCCGCCTCCAGTGCATGCACTGGCTACATATTCCCAGTAGATGGCGCCGATACCCTGGCTTTGCTTTACTTTGGTTTCCATCATCTGTGAGAATTAAGAATTTACCTTCAACATCATCAGACCTAAATCTCTACATAAATCCCAGCTTGTGAGATGCATATAGTCATAAAGATTTTTTTTTAAGTATATCCAGGGTGAACTCTGGAGGCTTAGTTATCTTGCTTAAAAATGCAGACCAGCCCTCTATAAATTCGCGAGCTGAGGCCCTGCTATGGTCATGAGCAACACAGCTCTGTGTGTCTCTGCTTGAGGGTGACTTGGAAATTGTTAGCAGCTTCTTCTCTGCGTGTATAGATTGATGGGCCCACGGGAGCCCACCAGTATTCCATGGCTTCTGCTTACCACTCTGTGAAAGGAGACGGAGGACAGGCTTAGCTCACAACTGATAGGAAGACAGAACAGGATATTCTAGAGGATTTGATAATGTTCTTATCCCAATTTCATCCCCGCACAGTCTGCCACAAATGTCTATGCTGCCCTCACTTCATTAAGGCACTGCACCCCTTTATTATTATAACAACAGCAATAACAATGATAACCTCTGTACAGTCAGTGTTTTCAAAGCATGCCTCTTGCAATTACTTTATTTATCACACCTAAGTTAACAGTCTCAGGGTTATTTACTCCATCTTATAGAGGAGCAACTGAGCTCAAGAGAGTGAGTTCCTAGAACCTACAAGATATTTCACTAAAATGCTGAAACTTGAACCAGAGATTTCTGATCATAAGTGTCACATTCATGTCACTACATGAGATAAAAACCTGTAGTGCCTTCTATACAACAAATTTATGAGAATTCCTCTACTGCTCTTCCTTTTCTTTTCTGATTGTCTCTGAATTTCACCTCTCCCCGAAATCCAGTGCCCCTGGAGGGAGAAAACAACCCTCCCTCTCTTCCTTTTTCTCCTTTGCTCCCTCTCTCCCTGGCCCCCTCCCATCTTCCATTCTAGTGCCCAGACCAACAGTAAATGTTGTGGTAGGCAACAGAGAAGGCACTGTCTGTGTTCCATGTACAGAACACCAGAGCTGGAAGGGATCACTGGGATTATCTCATCTAACCACCCCCTTTATATGTAAGAAAAACAAGCCAGGAAGGAGGAGAAATATTCCTATATATGATGCCATCGGATTATCTCAAGTGACCTACTTTTCATTAAAGCTGGTCTATACCTTGGTATCCATTAGCTTGGAAACTATGTTCATGCCAACTGCATTATCCTTCAAAATAGGGTCTAATTTTAAATTTCCACTAAAGCGGCTGCCTCCCTACACACATATGAACAATAACCAAATAAACTTTGTACTGTGAAATCTCACCAGAATTGAAATCTTTATGTCATCATTTTCTTACTTTAGGGTCTAAATTAAAGCAAGTTCCCCCAGAAATCTGAGCTGTAATTGGCCTTTTTATTTCCTATTTGTTTCATACCCTTTCTTTCTTGCACACAGTTCTGATATTGAACAAATCTCAATGTTTCACAGTTGCCTTTCTCTTTGCCAGATTCTCCCTCAGAGCAGAATATCCTCGAGGACAAGGATTAAATCTTAAAAATCTTGTTTAACTCCAGATGCTAGTATAGTTATGGTTTTTGCCAAAGAAAGGATGATCAATAATTAATTGAGGAATTGAACTACAGTGCATTAAACTGGACCTACACATTACAAACCACCTCTCTGGACATACACCATCAGGATTTTAAAATCTAGGTGGACGTAGAAAAGAAATCTATTAATAGATATTTAAGGTTTAAGATTCATTGGGACATTTAAGGTTTAACAAGCACTCTCCTTATTTTGTCCCCCAAATCCTTACTGTCTCACTGGTCAGGTGAAGGCAGATGCATTGAAGATCAAGCTACACAAATCTGGTAGCCTAGTAAATATTCACTGAGCTCCTTCCATGTGGAAAAGTAAGTAACCAAGAGTTGTAAAGAAGTAAAATTCTTGGGGCGCCTGGGTGGCTCAGTCAGTAAATGTCTGCCTTTAGCTCAGGTCATGATCCCGGGGTCCTGGGATTGTGCCCCGCATTGGGCTCCCTGCTTCGTGGGGAGCCCCTTGCTTGTTCCCTCTCTCACTGTGTCTCTCTCTGTCAAAAAACTAAATAAAATCTTTTTAAAAATTTATTTAAAAAAATAAAATCTTTGAAAAAAATGTGTAGAATTTCTATCACAGCAATGGATTAGGGAACACCACCTGTAAGAGGATGAGTAGAGAGAGCCAGGCTTTGAATGGAGGGCTGGATTTGGAGTCATGGAGTAATCCCTTCCTGCAGGAACAAGTACTGTGTGCTAGAGAAGCCACAGTGATAGGAAAGCTAGCCTAGGGCTCAGTGAACACAGAGCTCCACCATTTTCTGAGGGAGAAAGGGCTTTAAGGTCTTCTGTTTCAATCTTCCAAGTTACAGCTACAGAGACTAAAGCCCAGAGAGGGGAGATGGCTTGGCCACAGTCTCCCCAGTGAATGAGTGACAGAGTCAGAATCAGAGCCCAGTCTCCTGACTTTCAGCCTAGCGCTCTTTTCACCACATTTCTTAAAAAATCCACTGTACACCTGGCGATGCTTTTCTTTAAGAATCCAGTCACTATTTTGATTTCTCCGCATGGCAGGCAGCCAAGAGCCTTGAACTTCTCCATGTTGCCATGTTGCCATTTTGCCCTCTGCAGAATGGGATATTAAAGTATTCACTTGGGAGACGGGTCATGGGGTTCCGTCAATAAATGTTTGTGAATTGCTCTGAGCTATTTGGGCCAGAGGGACTCCAAAAATGAGAGACCTCAGTGGTGGTGGTACTGGTATCTGAGCCCGTTTTGAGGTCCTGCCTTTGTTCTGAAGAATTAAAGCAATGGTTTAAGTGATAAACTATTCCTTATGAGCTGTATTTGTGTTGAAAGCACAGCATGAGTCCCCTGAGCACTTCCTCTCACACAACCACAGCTATGTGCCAATCCTCCTGGGCTCAGAGATGGAACTTTTGGTTAAATGCATGGAATTTATTCTTAGTCCTCTTCTTAATTACGACTTTATTTTTATTTCTCTTGCGTTCTCTAGGGGAGGGGTTAGAGAGAAGAGGAAAAGGAAGGAAAGAGGCAGGGAAATGTGATTTACATTCAAGGGGTTTGTTGTTGTTGTTTGTTTCTGAGTTGCTCACTAGTTGGCAAAGTAGAGGGATTTAAGGCCACCTCACAGAGATGCAAAACCCCATTCCAATGAAGCCAGAGCCCAGAAGAAAGGTAACAAATACAGGGAAAACATATCTTGAGGTAAGGGCAATCATTATTTGGCTAATAAGTCCCCTAGGCTAATAGGAAAAAAAAGGACATAAACTTCTATAAATTTATCATTTAATAAAGGAAGGAGGTGGACATTCAGGGTAAGAGGACTGTGTGGTCAGGCTGAGGATTTTTCAGCAAATTGCTATGTTGTAACCAACTCCAATGCTACGCCAGGTGAGTCATGTTGCCTTCTCTCCTGTGTCCAATGTGGAATCCTCAAAACACAGAAAATCCCACTCACTCTCATTCTATGCTTTCTCTCATTCAAAATCCAGGTCAGAACATGTCCACTGAATGCTTATATCTATGTCCTATCTCAGTGAGTATCCCTTAATACCTGGAGCTCCTTTAAAGTATATAAATAACTTCTGTGTACGTACATCTTCTCTTTCTCCTCTGCTTCCTCCTCCCCCTCTTCTTCTTCCTTCTGTGTCTTCTTCTTCCCTCTGCCATTATTTATTTTCCTTTTCTGTCATGATCATTATGCCATATGCTCTAGGGCCCTTTATAGTCTACAGAGGAAGGGAGTAAAAGGGAAATGGCCTTTGGAGGGAAATATCTTACTTTGAACCCTGGCCTTGGTAGGGGTTAGCTGTGGAAAAGTGAGCAAATCCTGAAACTACACAAGACATACTCATCTACAAACTGGAGGAAATAATCAGTTGTCCAAAGGCTTCTTGTAAGGATAACCCGAGATGGTGAATTAAAACACCACATTGCAACAAGGGTTGGAATGGGCACTTGACAAATGTGAGTTTCCACAGTCTCCTTTGACCTTGGGTTCAGAGTTTTGAGGACTGGGAGTTCTATCCCACAAAAGCCCATTTATGGAGGATATGCATGGCCTTAGAGGAGTTCCGAGGGGACATCCCCTATGTGCTTCCACAAACCCCATTCTCTCTTTACTTCCTTTCTGTGATGTTGGGCAAATTCTACCTGAGCTCTGGTTTCCACAACCACAAAACAGGGGATAATACACACCTCATATATCTTTAGCCAGCGAGCATGAAACACTTCAAATGGTATCTGGCACATGTTAACCTTGGATCCTACTATTTTTTCAAGACTGGCCCTGAGAGGGTAGAAGTGCCATGGGACTTCAGTGGAACAAACAGGAACACTGGCCTGCTAGGAGCCACACTTTCTTCCTGACTATGCTGTGCTCCCCCTCCCTCCCTCATTTATAACTAATCAGTATTGCATTCGCACTTAGGCCCAGCCCAAGCGTTGCCTTCTCTATGTAGCCTTCCAATTCCATCTTCTTCTTCCTGTCTATCTCTAGAAGTGGCCACCCTTTTCTCTGAGCTGCCAGAGCACTGCATCCTTTTCTGTGTCAGCGAGTACTATATAACTGGTGCCGTAAAAATGTACACCCAGGGTCCATTTTTCATGGCAGAACATCAGCTCCTAGAAGGCACAGGCCATAGCTATGGTCTCTCACCTTATCTCTTGGCCAGGGTTGATTTATTCAGTGCTCATGGAAGACTGGTGAATGAATGGTTATGTTGCAACTCAAATGTCTCAGTATAGTGATTTTGGGGACTATGTGGGATTCTTTGCAAATGGGCAATGAGATGTGATGAACCATGGAAAGTGATTTGGCCTCTTTGAAACATCCAGTAAGATATTTTAGACAGTGGTTTTTAACTTAGTTCAGTCACTTGGAGTAAAGTATCATCACTGATTTGCATTAGCTCCTGTTGATACTTAAATGGCAAAGGGATGTACTAAGGAAACAAAAGGAGAGGCCTGCTTATATCCTGAATTAGTTATTGAAGTTGTCAAAGTAACCCAATGTGTTGAATGCTGTCAAAGAACAGACTGAAAGAAAAACAGCTGTATCTCCAATGCCCAGTGATTGAATGAGTAGAGAGGCCTCATTGTGTTGGTCATAAATAGCTTTCACAAAGTTAGAGTGCTTACTTGAACCCTACTTGAACTAGCTGGATGCTGGTGCATTCACTGTTCAGAGAATTTCTTAAAGGTTTTGGGTTGCTCCCACTTCTTGTCATGGAATGAGCCAATTTTTATGTCTGTTTATTACTCTGTAGCCCAGCTGGACCCCAGAAGGATGGGGCTGTTGTGATCATGGAAAATAACACAAATGCACAGACACCAAAATGAAGCCAGAGATCTTGTGGAGGCTTAGATAAACATTTAGTCTCATAAATAAATACATTATCAGACCACACAAAGCACTTCCTACACAGTCTCTTCCTCAGAAGTCACCCTCCAAATAGCTTCTTTAATTCATCCAGGTTCCAGCAAGGTATTTATTAATCACCTAGCAGGCGACCAATCCCAAGACACATGTTTCAAGAAACACAGTGGCAGAAGACGTGGTCTCTTGCTGCTTCTACTAACTCAGAGTTGTAGGTATAGAGGCAAAATGCACAAACTTAAATCAAATTAGTAACAAATGCAAGCCACGATGAATACAACTTGTGATACACTGGGAAAGAGATGTCACAAGGGGAGCAGTCTGAGTTCCAAAGCTGCTGCCAACATGATGGGTGGCTATTTATTCATTAATTCATTTGATAAACAAACAAACGAGCACATATATGGATCAGGAACTGAGGACAACTTTAACAAATCATTTAAATTAGTTTATTCATTTACTTATTCAACAAACAGTTAATGGTTATATAATAGATGAGGCATTGTCCTAGGTGCTGGGGGAAGGGGGAAGATACAGTCCCTGCCCTCTGGAGTCAGGCTCCCCATGGTTTGTGTTTGGGTGAGGTAGGGTGGTAGATTCCTCTTTCTCTAATGTCCTAATGCCAAGAATATGCTAAGCAGTGGATTGGAAGATTGTGTGGTTCATTTGCTAAGTGTCAAGTCAAGAAGATGAATGGTCACTTGTAAAAACAGAATAAACCACTGGACTTCGAATTGCAGACTTTTGGATGGGAATCCCCTGCGGGCTTCAAAGCACAGCACTAACATGCCTATGTGTTCCTTTAAGAATGCAAGTCAATCCTGTTCATCCCCTTGTACGTATACATTTCTTTATATTTTACAAGGCACTTCCATGTGGACAGTTTTATTTGTTCCACATAGCAATCTTATGGAGTCAAGGGTTTAACATCTTTTTTTAAAGATAAAGAAACTGAGGCCACAAGTGGTTGGATTTACTTACTAAGGTCTGTGAGTAGAGCAGGGTCCAGAGCCTAGGTCTCTGACCTCTTATTCTGGTGCCTCTCAAATAACAACAGTATTTATTCATTTGGCATGTGTGTTTCAAAGGCCAGTTATGGCCCAGGCATTTGGCAAAACCTGGGGACGTCATGAAGAACCAGCCAATAATCTCAGCAATTTTACAATCGGTTTTCCTCTAACTCTTGCTCACAGTTAACAAGAACTCATACTGCTTTGTAGCTTATAGTGTAGTTTTACATGCCATTTAAAGCATGGGCTACTAAGATTAAAACAGAGAGGGAGCAAGCCGTAAGAGAAGCTGAACTCTAGGATAGAAACTGAGGGTTGCTGGAGAGGTGGGGGTAGGAAGGTGAAGAAACTGGGTGATGGGTAGTAAGGAGGGCATGTGATGTGATGAGCACGGGGTGTTACATGAACTGAGGAATTACTAAATTCTACCCCTGACACTATTAATACAATACATGTTAATGAAATTAAATTTAAAATTTTTTTCAAAGTATGTAGGATAAACAACACCTGATAAAGGATTTTTATATCTTTACATCAATTTAATTGATATTGACACCGATGTATATGACATCATTACTACTCACTGGCAATGAAGTGTGGATTCTGAAAGAGCCAAAGTTATAAACAGGGTAGTAGAAGATCTAGAATTTAATCCTAAATCATCTGTCAACAAGATTTTGTTATGTCCGTTCCTTAAACAGTACACTATCCCACTGTGCCACACATAGGGGCTAGGATAGTGCTTTACCTAGAGTAGCAACTCAATCATTCACTGTAGAATGAATAGATTAGACATGGATTAATTTCATCCATGAATGGGCAACACGTTCACCCTCTAACATCTGTCACCAAGTTTCCCTTGTAGACAGAAGAGTTCCATGAGAGGCTGAGATATGGGGAAAGAGTGAGAAGAAAGGAAACAGCAAAAAATGAAGGAATGTTACAGAAAGACCAAAGGCTTTGGGGTCAGATGCACCTGGGTTTGATCCTAGTATTGCCACTTACTTCAGACAAGTACTTTAACTCTCAGGTCTTGTGGGTGGTTAAGAGGCTTAAGGGCAATAATACAGTGAGCATTTAGCACAGTGTCCACAATAAATACTCAGTAAATGCTATTTCATCATTCTAGTGAGAAAACTGTAGGGGCAAATACAAAGTGTAGTGTATATTGGGGGAGAATTTGAAGAGGCTGAAGTACTATAGGAAATGATGAAGTTGAACGAGTAATATGGGATCAGACCTTAAAATGCTGTTAAAGCCATTCGAAGGGTTTAGGATCTATCCTCTTTCTACAGGGGTTTATAACCAGTTGGGTCTTTTATAAACACATTGTGGGGATAGGCAGGGAAGAGCCTAAGTAAAGATGTTGGGAAGCTACACAAAACTGGAGTAGCATTTACAAAGGTACTTTCCCCTGCTTTGCCTTTAGTTAATGGCTGATGGAAAAGGTGCCTGGTGCCCAAATGAACAAACCTGAACCAGTATGAAATTCTCCAAGACACAAATCTTTATCTACTGCATGGCTGGAAAAGGATATGTTTTCATATATATATATATATATATATGTATATATATATATATATGTGTGTGTGTGTGTGTGTGTGTGTGTATGTGTATGTATGTATGTATGTGTGTATATATATATATATATATATATATATATATATATATATATTTAATGATGGATTAGCCTTTTTGGACTGTGGCCACACCATAGAGGGCTTTCTAATCTATTCTGAGTTCTAATTGATTACAGCATTTGGAAAAATGTACAGCAAATTGCTCCGTTAATCAAGGTAAATCAAGCTGATGTCATAGATGCTAAATATATGTCTTTGCAGTAATAGTATTTACATGGCTGAACTAAGGCTGCTGTCAGGATTTCCACTTGACAGCCCCTGCCTTCCCAGAAGGAGCTCGTGGCTTATCTCTGAAAGTACTCAGTGGTCCATTTCTGAGGCTGGATTCCCAGGTCCTTCTTTCCACATCTAAGGAAGGGGTCTTAGGAAAGGGCGAGACTGCCTTCTTAGGTACAAACTCAGAGTGGGAAAGAGGCCACACCACAAAGGCCAGGACAATAGGGAAGGAGATATAAAAGGCAAATGACTTCATGAAGCCAGAAGGATCCTAGCATGGCACATCCCTTGACTGATGAAGGAATTGAGGGGTATCAGAGAACTCTGCTGAGATACAGAAGATTATAGTATGGAAGAATGCTTACAGGCCATCTGGTCCTCCTGACAAAAAAGGAATTAATCAGAGATCACTAAGCAAGTTAGTTTCAGAGGGAAGATTAGACATTCGATGCTTTGATTCCTCATACAGTGCTCTTTCTAAATGAAAGAAAACTGTGGTTTTTTTCCCTTTTTAAAAATTTTTTTATTTTTTTTATAAACATATAATGTAACCCCACCACCCTCTCCTGACACCTCTCCTCCCCACCCCCTCAGTTTGTTTTGACATTAAGAGTCTCTTTTGGTTTTTCTCCCTCCCGAGCCCATCTTGTTTCATTTATTCTTTTCCTACCCCCTTAACCCACCCCCCCTCATTGCATCTCCACTTCCTCATATCAGGGAGATCATATGGTAGTTGTCTTTCTCCAGTTGACTTATTTCATTCCATCCATGTCATCACAAATGGCAAGATTTCATTTCTTTTGATGGTTGCATAGTATTCCATTATATATATATATATACCACATCTTCTTTATCCATTCATCTGTTGATGGACATCTAGGTTCTTTCCATATTTTTTCCCTTTTTCCTTATTTCTCATTATCTTCCCTAATATTCATCATTAGCCCTGATGCTCACTGTGTGCCAGGCTGTGTCATAAGCACTCAATATTATTACAATATTATATTAATATTATTTTAATTATTGAGGTTAATATTAATTCTCATTTTAAAAATGAAGAAATTGAGACTAAAAGAAGTAAGAAAACTTAATCAAGAAACCCTGCTAATAAGTATCCGTAACAGGGATTCACATTTGAAAATATCTAACTCACACGCTTGTGCACTTAATCATCATGCTGAACATCATGATGATCAGTTTCATCATGATCAAGTTTCCATCATGTTTGTATACCTTTTCCAACAGTCTTTTTTTTTTTAAAGGATTTTATTTATTTATTTGACACAGAGAGAGATCACAAGTAGGCAGAGAGGCAGGCAGAGAGAGGAGGTGGGGAAGCAGGCTCCCCGCTGAGCAGAGAACCCAATGCGGGACTCGATCCCAGGACCCTGAGATCATGACCTGAGCTGAAGGCAGAGGCTCAACCCTCTGAGCCACCCACGCGTCCCACCAACAGAGTCTTTTAACATGCGCTATTTGCTTCACAGACAGCATTTCAAAACTTCACAGTGATGCTGAGAGTCAGAGATGACCACTGTCCTGCAAGATGAGGTGAAGTCATTTGTTGAAAGCCACACAGCTAGGAGGTTTCAGAACCAGCCACAGACACCACGGATATTTCTGGGAGTTTGAGAATGAAGATAAGAGACAGAAGAACCAAAATCCAGCTGAGTCCTTGAATCCTGTACCCTGATCTTGACCACGTTCCCTTCCCTGCCTGGGCCCCAGTTAGCTCATTTGTACCATGAAGATACTGAGGCTCTTCGTGTGCTCTGCTATTCTAAGATCAACAGCAAGATCAACAACGAGAAAGAAAGGGAGAAAGAAATCCAAGAATACACATCTTGCAGATCTTCCAAGACTACAAAAGATGACTGAAATAAAGGGTTTGGAGGTGAAAAGGAGGGATCAGAAAATTTATCCTCAGGTCAGTTTTGGAAAGTCATCCATGCCCTGGGTGGTGCCCCTCAGGACTAGATCAAAAGCAGAACAGTTTTGCAATCAGCTGTTTGTGTACAGATGCTGGCCTCCAAATTCCCACATGGGAACATCTGTTGGGGACAACCACTTGACAAATAAGCAGGCAATTAGGTAGCAGACCCATCTGTGCCAAAAACATGGGACCACCAGCAGCAGGAGACTGCAGCAGGAAGAGAGGGCCAGGCTGGGAAAGATGCTCTTATGTTCATACGAGAGACTACCGGAGGCAGAAGAAGAAAGATAGGATCAGGATTAGAATTCAGCAGAGAAGATCATTTACTTCTTATTTTGCAGCATGGCTTCATGTTTCTCAGTCCTGGATCTTTGTTATAATCACCTTCAGATTTTTAAAAACCTGATGCCCAGGCTGTGCTCCAAAACAATTCAATCAGATTCTCTTGCAGTGAGTTATAAGCAACGGTGTTCTTCCCTAAGGTTATCCCAATGCACAGCTAAGACTGAAATAACAATGGTCTGGTAGTCTCCAAGCCTAACCACTAAGGTTGGTGATACAAAGACAGTGGTCTGTGTAAAGTGATCAGCTTTATTCCATAATGCTTCTCTTTGGAATATGTGTTCTGAGTTTATAAGGTCTTCATTTCTAGGACTCAAGCAAAATTCATATACTCTGTGAAACAAGTGAAAAACCACTTTTACCTCTGCTACTAGATGAACTTATTTAAGATTATCCAAGATTCCATTACCTTATCTGTTTTGGAGTTGGGAAGTAAAATGTGATTATGTATACTCAAGTGTTTTAAACAAGCCTGGAACATTATTAGGTTGAGTAGTATTACATTATTACTCAATAAATGTTGGTTGAACTACAACCTAAGGTATGCACACACACACATGCACACACTCACACAGTAAAAATTTGTGCAAGTGAGTTTGGACACTATTCTTTTTTAAAATTTTTTAAGATTTTATTTATTTATCTAACAGAGAGAAAGAGAGCACAAGCAGGGGGCATGGGGAGGGAGGGGGAGAAGCTCCCCACTGAGCAGAGAGTCCAATGCTGGGCTCCATCCCAGGACCCTGAGATCATGACCTGAGCTAAAGGCAGCATTTTAACCAAATGAGCCAAATAACCAGGCACTCCTGGGCATTATTCTTGATACTATTTATTCTTTCCATCAGAACATCACAGCCAATTAATCACCAATATCTTGCAGATAGTATGCCCACCCAAATTTTTAAGCCTGTTTCTTTCTCTCCAGTCTCTCTGCTAGGGTTCCTACTCTCATCATCTCTCACATGAACCGCTGCAACAGATGAGATCTAAAAGCTCTATATACCCAACCTTCTAGAGCTGGATGTGTTCTTTATACTACAGATAGAGAAATTCACAACAATTTCACTCCTGCTAAAACTTCCCTATTGGTCACAGGACAAAGACCAAGCTTTTCAATGTAACATGTAAAACTCTCCATGGCCTATTCCTGTTAATCTTCCCATACTCATATGTTTATAGAGTTCTCCTCTCCACCTCTCTTCCTCTCTCCCACCATAACCAAGTTCATATCCCAATGCTATCAGTCTCCCTCTATTTTCCTCTGCATGCACTTAGATGTTTTACACATCAGACCTTTTTCTTATGCTGTTTGCTTATCTCAGAATACCTTTTGACCTTCATCCTTCATCTAGCTAACATCCATTTATTTCTTAAGCTCAAGTCAGGTACTACCTTCTTTAAGAAGCCTTCCCTGAATCCCCTTGTCTTGGTTTACATTAGGTGCTGTACCTTGCATTTTCCTCTATCATAACACCTCAAATTTTGCTGGAATTTTATAACCATTTCTATATCTCAGCCAGCAGACTGTTAGTTCTTCTATGACAAAGGCCTTCTCTAGTCCTCTACTATATATAGTCAGGATATAGAAGATACAGATGCTACTTTGACCCATGGTAGATGCACAGTCATTTATACAATATTAGCCCAGTGAACGTGAGACACTATAGCGAGTTATGTCCCCAAGGAAGAGGTTCTGTGCTCTTTCATGGCTCCTCTTATGCTTACCCATGGGGAAAGGCTGTAACTGGGAGATCTGTGTTCAAATTCCACTGGTCAGACAGTTTCTAACTAAGGTCAACGTCCTTAAGATGGTCCTCTGGGAATCTTTTGCAGACAGGAATGGAGCCATACAGGAATAGATCTCAGCATTATTTCTTTCCTCTGAACCAAACTGGCTCTGAGTAATGCCTTTGCGATCCTGACCACATCCTCTTCGTCCACTGCCAAAAAAAAGGGGGCTAGAGATAAACCATAGCTCAAGCTCCAAGACTTCAGGGAAGGTGACTCGCTTGTTGGGTCAGAGCCATATTTTAGGAAGGCTCCTTCAACTCCCTTGGGTCTTAGATTAGACTGTGTCCTTCCAGTCTTATAAAAAATGGGCTGTCAACAGCAAGTCAGAAAATATTAATGAGGTGGGCAAGAGATGCCCCCCGAAGGGGGAGGATTGCACAAATTGCTAAGAAAACACTCAGGAAGATGATATTTCTAAAGATTTTGCCCTCTACTTCTAGTGACTTTCACATAAATTTACTGCTGATTCTCCCAACTTCATTGGAAATACTTAGATTCTACATTTTGATTTCAAAAAATTAAGCATAATTTGAATTGGAAGGGATATTAGAGATAGTCTGGGCCAATCCCAGAGCTTTTGTTTTTCCAAAAGAAAGTGGGGAATTTTGTTTTCCTGGCTGCCCAACATTTAATGTCTTCTTGTTAACCAGACTTCCATTTTCCTTTGGCGGGTCTGTGGTAGACAGAATTCGAAGATGACCCCTAAGATTCCTGCTCCTGCTTATGTTCCCTATGTAAAGGACCAGCAGAATATAATGGTATATAACTCTCATAATTAGATTAGCATCAGTCAACTTGGAGTTAGTCAAAAGGCAGATTTTCCTAGTATGCCTATCTAAACAGATGAGCCACTTAAGAGACGGTAAAGTGTCAGAGAGACATTCCTGCTGACCTTAAGGATAAAGACAACTGCCATAATGTGAGAGAATAGGACCATGAGGCAAGGGCCTGAAAATGGCCTCTAAAAGCTAAGAGAAACCACTGGCCAAGATCCAGCAAGACAACAGGGACTTTGGTCACACAACCCAGAAGGAACTGTGTTCTGCCAGCAGCCACATGAGGTTAGAAGGGGGCTCTGGGCCTCAGGTGACACCACAGCCCTGGCTGACACCTTGACTGCAGCCTGCTGAGACCCTGAGCAGAGAATGTAGTTATGCTGTGCCTGGATTTTGGATGGTCCATTTCTTTACTGGTTATATGAACAGGACTATCTCACCTGCATCTTCAGGAATGGCATGTGTTCCAAGCTTAAGTTAAGCACTGTGTTCCACCCTCCCGTCCACAGTGATTGGTTCAAGATAGGCATGTGAGCCAAACTGCACCTATGAGAATCAGGCCTAGGGCTTTTGTTGGATTTGTTAGGAAACAAAAGTGCTCTCTTTTCACTGAAATTGAAGCTGAGGGCATTTAGCTCTGGAGCTGATGTCAACCATATTGCCACCATGTGGAGGTTGGGAATGAAGCCAACACTGAGAAGTACAGATTTCAGCAATGGAGAAAAACAGATTTTTTGATGTATTTTGAGTCCTGGATCAAGCTGAGTCTAAAGGAGAGATCACACGCAGAAGTTTCAATGATCTGAACCTGCAACTTCCACATTTACCCTAAGACAATTTGAGACCAGGTTTTTGTCTCATGCAATACAAAATGCTCTCTCTGAAATGTGGGACAACTTGGGGCCAGAGAAGGAATATGTTGACTCAATCACACTGTTAACATGTTACAAATATGACATAAAAGGAACCAGATCTCCTGGTGCCCAGTCAAAAGGACTCACCATTGTTTTATTGCTAGGCAATAGTACCTAGGGAGTACCTCCCTGGGAACCACAAATTATTGATTTCCTGGGACACAAATGCAACAAAATGGCAACAACAAAAATAGCTCAGTAAGTGTTTACTATAGGCCAAACTCTTTGTTATGGAGTATATACGGTATTTAATTTTATATTCCCATAAACTTTATGAATTTTGTATCTTAATTATCTCTATTTTAAAGGTGACAAAAGTGAAGCTCAGAAATATTTACCAACGTGAGCAAGGAAGGTCACGTAACTAATAAGTGGAGGAGCCAGAATTTAATCCTTATCTGTCTGGCTCCAAAGTCTATTCTCTTAACTATTGTGTTCATTGTTGCTAGGATTAAAGAGAAACAAAACAAACCTAGGGGATGTTTCTTTATTACTTCAAATTTATTGCAAGGATATGTCATAAAGGAGTCTTTTTTGATTAATGCAGATCTACAAAGACTGGTTTTCTATTCCTCAGCCAATCAGCACTTCCATGCTTGAAGAAATCTTTAATCCCTAACACTGGATAATATTAAGTTGCACATCTCTTATCCTTTCTTTATTTTAAAGATTATACAGGAAGTATTTTTGGAAGGAGAAAAACGCAACTTTCTCTGTAGGAAAAAAAAAAAAAACACGTCAAACTAGCAATGGGACACTTTTATTCAAATCTGTATTCTGCCCAGAATTTCCTATGTGATCTTGGGTGAATCACCTCTCTCCACTGGCCTGTTGTCTGATCTATAAAATCAAGAAGCTTATGTTAAAATGGATGAAAAAGCTTTTGTGTGTAGAAAATGTCTTCCAGTATGAACATACTTTGGTGGGACTCCAAATATTCCAGAAACTTTTTTGGCTAAAACAACATTTATTTCAGTTTGGATCCCTTGTGGGGTCCTGGAATATCTCTGAGATGTTCAGGCACTGAAAAGTGACTGTGCCCAAATTATAAAATATTTGTTAAGTACTTATCTGTTAAGATGCTTACAACATTAAATATGGCATCTTGACTGTGTACTAAATATACTTTATCAATGAGGAAACAGAGCTACAAAAAAGTAAGTAACTTCGCTAAGGAGCAGGGCATAAACACAGGTCCACCTGACACCAAAGCTTATCTATCCACTCCAAGTCAGACAGCTTCCCACCTGACTCCCATACCAGCTTCTTCAATTTTAATTTTTATATCTTCTTGTAAGGCATTTGAAGCATGTTATGGATCAAGACATGGTACAAGTCAAAATGAAGTAAACTTTTTTTTCCCTGAAACAACAAAGCACAACACTGTCTAATGGGATAATGAAAGTGTTGGCTATCCTTAAAACGATCTTTCTTGGGGTCCATTTTTTCCTGTGCATGATAAAGCACCTTTTTAAAAAAATAAATTTTATTTTCAAAAACAATTTCAGACTTAGAAAAAGATACAAAGATAGTACAGAGAGTTTCTATATATCTATTACCAGTTTCCCCTATTATTAACTACTTACACTTAGTGTGGTATTTTGCTGCACATAATGATCCTATATTGATACATAATTATAAACCAAGTCCATACTTTATTTACATTGCCTTAGGTTTTACCTAATGTCTTTTTTTCTGTTATAGGATCTCATCCAGGATACCACATACATTT
This sequence comes from Taxidea taxus jeffersonii, assembly GCA_003697995.1. NCBI lineage: Eukaryota > Metazoa > Chordata > Mammalia > Carnivora > Mustelidae > Taxidea > Taxidea taxus. The sequence continues at coordinate 263,038 of ML104604.1, read as the reverse complement.
AATCATCATGTTTCCTTAGGTTCTTCTTGGCTGTGACCATTTCTCAGACTTGACAATTTTGATGAGTATTGGTCAAGTATTTTGTAGGGTGTCCCCAGTTGGGATTTGTCTGATGTTTTTCTCATGACTAGACTGGAGTTATGGGTTTTGAGGCGGTAAAGTGCCATTCTTGTCACATCACATTAAGGATAAATATGATCAACATTCCTTACTGCTGTTGGTGTTGACCTTGATCACCTGGCTCAGCTACAACTGTACCTTTTAAAGTCTATAGTTTCTACCTTCTCTGAGTTCTTCCCTACTCTACCTGGACTCTACCTGAACACTGCTTCTCTATCAAACTATCCTATACGGCTAGGAGATAATGATCTTAGACAAGAGGATTTTATGGCAGTCTGGTGACTAGAGGTAATTCCTGGGGCATGTAAAGAGGAGGATTTTTTACTTCCTGAGTTTTCTCCATTATCTCCTTTGCTGTAATAAACTTAACCCAAGAGGCTACACTTTGAACCTGTTGAATAGCCAACAATTTTGAGATGGATTATATTAGTAATAGGTTGTAATGCATTTTTGGGAGGTGGGGGGCCACAGAATAAGGGACTGTGGATGCTGTTTGTGTTTCCCACACATGCTACCAGGGAGAATAGACAGGATTTTTGCCCCTTGTTATAATACCTTATATTCACACAGGAATTTACCTTTTAAAGAGATTTTACATATTTAATCTGCACTCCAAATTTGTCCAACAGATGCTTTTTGAGTGAGTGAATAAATGAATGAATGGATGTGTACATTCCCAGCTCAATGTAGCACTGCAAAGTGGAAATGGTAGAGTTTAGATTGACACAGAACTGGGTTTGGCTCTTACTGAGCTTACAGGATTTACAGACTCTTAGTTCTTAAGTATCAGAGATGATTTTCACAGGCTGTCATATTTATAGAATGGTAAAATGCATCTCAAAATGAGGGACAGATTTCAACGCAACAACTCATGCAGAATAACTGACATTGAGATAATACCCGATACTTTTGTTATCATGTAGGACTGGAACACTGATCCACAATGTATGAATGAGGATCGCAAATAATGATTACAGTGCCCTTTAAAGTAATATCATACAGATAAATCTCAAAGAGAGGGGCTATTAATATTATCATTACCACTTGACAAAGGAGGGAACTGAGGCTCAGAGAGGTTAAGTAAGTTGCACAAGGGAGGCAGGATTTGAGCTCTGTTCTCTCTGACTTCTGAACCTGTGCAGAAAGATTATAGATTATAATGTGGTACCCTTTCTTCTTTTGGAGGGAATTTCCTTGCTGAAGAAACCGCAGTGCTCTGTTTGGTGATTGCTCTGCAAATGAAGCACAGCCATCAAATTAAACAATCCAATACACTATGGTCTAAAATACATGAGCTCCTTTCTAGAAAGAGCAGAGAGGAACCAAAGGTTCCCTTAAAATGGAGATCACTTTGTTCCTCTGAAGAAAAGCTTACTTTATAGATAGCCACACTGTAGAAATCACTTTAGAGTTTCAATTTTTTTCTTCCTTGTTTCTTTCTTTAAGAGAAAAAAAGTCATAATTGCTAAGATTTATTCAGGAAAATTCTCTAGAGGATTCTAAACAATTTTGCAGTGTTTCTTAACCTCCTTAGCCACCCCCTTGGGGTCTCTCCAAATTGCTGTCTCATTAAAGAAGGAGTGTCCTACCCAGGCTTTTGGGGATAACACATTCAACTATTTCTCAGATGTATCATATACATAGCGATGGGCGGGAGGCAGGGATCTCGAGGCATTAGATCATCTAGCATATTCCAACACTGGGAGGTTGTTTCCAGTTGGATATCTCAAGTGTTGTGAATGGCTGCTAACCTGAAGAACTTCACATTTGTTACTTGAGGCCAGCCCTAGAGCAGCAAGACCCACTGATGGAACAGGTATTACTTTGTGTTTGGGGTTTGGGGGCTCTGGGGTTTTGTTTTTGTTGTTTCTTGGATTATTCAGGCAAGCCTTCTAGGTAGGGATAAGAAAAGCACAGAGATTATCACTCTGTACACACTATTTAGACTGAATTGTGCTGACTTTGTGACCTGGTGCTTCAGTGGGTGCCAAAACCTTGTGCTCACTCTCTGTTCCTAGCCAGTCAGGGAGAGGGGACTTGAAGAAGAAAAAAAAAAAAAAGGTAGCAGGAGAAATGTGAAAAGATGGAAGAGTATCCCCCTGTCCTTTCTGCCTTTGTCACCAGCACCAGCACCATCTATCTCACAGCACAGCTCTCATTTCTTCCCCTGCACTCCCATTGTAGCTGAGGATTTAATCTCCTCAGACAGTGGTAGAATTGGTTGCACTTTCTATTTTATTGCATTTGCAGTGGGTGTACAACATGTCTTCATTAACTCTCTATGACATTCAGAATAGCTTGGGATAAAAAAAAGACACTCAATCAAAAAGGAAAAACAGTCCCCCACCCTCCCATCTCCAACCCCAAGTATCCCCCAGGGCATGTATTAATTACTGAAGATGAATGCTGGGCCTTCATTCTCAGCAGGGGCTTTTAAATCGTATTGCTCTGTCAGGTTAGAAGATGGTGCTTCATCTTGCAAAATGGTAAAGGAGTCTCAACTTTTTGTGGAAGTAGCAGCTAATATTGGCTCCCATTACTGAGTGCCTACATGGCGCCTAGTATTATTAAAGTCTTTTCAAGAATTAGCTCACATAATCCTCATACCTGCAAGAACCATCATCCCCATCTGCTGGATGGGGAAACTGATTCCAAACACCATGCTATTTCCAGTAAAATAAGTGGCTCCCCATGGTTCAAAATGGAGGGAGGTCTATAATTCTTCAAGGCGATCTGCGTCCAGGAAGATACTATCACTGTATCTCCACTGTTGAAGTTTGATAGGTTCTCAAATGCTAGCTAATAAATCAACCTTCTGAGGAAGGTTTCCTGATTCCAGACAAGATGGAACTGTTTTTGTTTTGTTTTGTTTTTAACAAGCAGGTCTATCATGGCTGTCCACTAAGGAGGCAAAGTTCAGATCCGAGTTGATCTACCTTTCCTTAACTGTTGTGTTGCCAAACTACCTTCTGGATACTCCTTTTCTTGTCTCTTCCTTGTCTCACCTTACCTGAGCAATCATCAACATTCCATAGGTGAGGCTGAAGAGGTACTGAGCCCAGAAGAGCAACACTTTTTTTTTTTTTTAAGATTTACTCATTAATTTTCAAGAGAGAATGCACAATCAGGGATAGGGGCTGAGGGAGAGGGAGAGAAATCCTCAGGCAGACTCCCCACTGAGTGGGGTACCTGACCTGGGCTCAATCCCAGGACCCTGAGATCATGACTTGAGCCAAAAATTAAGAGCCAGACACTCAACCAACTGAGCCACCCAGGTGTCCCCAGAAGGGCAACACTTACAAATATGTTTTCTTGGGAACTCTAGTCTCAATGTTTGCTTTCAGAATAATACTTTCTGAATAATCCTATATATTCTCCCCCTCCCTATCTACACTCATTATTTTAAGAAACATGTATTTGTTAAGGATTCTGAGACATCCTATAGAAAAAAAAAAAAGCAAATAAAGCAGAAAGAAAACAAAACACAAAGAAACATTTACTTTTATTTCACCAGCCTGTCATTTCTCCTACTTAAATTTTTAAGTGTTCCCTGCTCCTCCAACCCTGGGAACATCTGTTCACATCCTTTGGAACTAAGTTTTTCTAGACAACACCTTGGGAATCTCTATGCCAAGGAATATCCAAAGAGTTACCATATAAAACAAGGATTTCACTGATTGTCCAGATGGATGTACACCTTCTCTCTTCTGAAATGTTACATTGTTTTGCCTTTATTGCTCTTATGGCTTATAGCTTAAAGACAATAAACCAATGGCAAGAGACAGATGTGCAAAGATGAGATGGAGGAGAGCAATGTGTCCTACCTTGTTATTTTTCTTCTGAACTTGTTTTCCCTGATTACAAATGAGTATGTGTTCATCATATAAAATTCAAACTTCAACCAGTGCAGAATCCATATGCTCTATCTCAGGCTGCACTAGTATTGAATCCTCATTCCCTTACAACAGTGTAAACTCTCTTCTAATGGGCACAGAGCCTGATGACTGGAACACTGTAGGTGTTCAGGAAATGTGAGTTGAATAGGTGAATCCGTTGTTTTTATTAATTTTATTCCTTCTGCCGGAAATTCCTTGTGGACAGAGAGCCCAATTTTACTCACCTTTGCTCCTCCACACCTAACAGTGTACCTACATGCAGCAGACACTCAGTAAACCTCTGCTTGCTGCAATCACTTGCCCTCCCTGAATGTTTCTAGAGCAGACCCTGAAGGAAGGTTTCTGCAGCTAGACCCAGGCAGGCTTGTGTTTGTCCTATTCTGTCATGTACTTGCTATTGAGTTTATTAAGAAGCTTGGTATCTGTGTCTATTAAATGGGGCCAATACTGCCTGTTTTACAGAGGGGCTGTTAGGCTCACATGAGGAGATGTATGTAAATATGTTTTGTAAATGCTGGAGAGTTTACTCAAGTTAGTTATTTTATGATTATAAAGGAGGTGGACTGTTTTTGAAATGAGCCAAGTTTACTCAAATAAACAAGTATTAACTGAGTGTTTCTTCTATGCCAAAGAGAGAAACAGATAAAGAGATCATGGTAAGCTGTGTGGTAAGTGGTGAGGGTCACAACTGGGGTGAGCAGAGGACGCTTTGGGGACACAGAGAAGGGATGCTTCCTGTGGACAGAAGGCTGCAGGTGAAAGAGGTAAGGCTGCAGGTATATTTGGAGAGAGGACCACACCAGGGAGAGGGATGAGCTTGTGCAAAAAACACACACTGGGTAATACATGCATGAGTAGGAAACTACTGCTGTTCTAACAAGGATGCCAGACAAAGGGTCTTGTGATTAACTACTGCCAACTTCCAGCTTCAGAAAATGGGAAGTCAAAGATACCTTGTCAAGCATGTTGCCTACTGTCTAGCATGTGTTAGAGCACAGATCCCTCCCTATAATGTCTTGAGGGTTGCTAGAGTTCATAAAAGAGAAGTTACCTGATCAGATTCACACAGGCAATAGGGGTCAAGCCAGGATTACAACTTTGGCCTAGATCAAATGGTCCATCCATCACAGTTCCTACATAATGCATCTGTTCTCATCTATCCTGGATGGAAGAGAAGAAGGAATGGAAATACCTTTACTATAATAAACCTCTCTTTTGTGGGGGACTAGTATAGGATGCTCAGGGTCTGAGCTGGACTTTTTGTTGTAAATGGCCAAGATAAGTCAATTGTGGAAGTAGGGACCCATGAAACCTGGCTGGCTGGTTGTAATTAATCACTGCAAGGCAGCAGAGAAGGAGCCCAAACTGTTAGAACACCCAGGAGGCTGTGGTTACAGGGTTCCAACAACTGACATTTGCAACTGTCTCCACAGGAGACAGCTTTGGAAACTCCAGAACTCAGCAAAGATTCTGAGGCTTAGGAGCTTTGTCCTTTTGGACACCTTATCCCAAGGAGCTCTCCAAGCCCCTGACATTTGGGGGATTGTCAGAGCTTTGGGCTGCCAGAGAAAGGCCCTCTCTCAGAAGCCAAAGTCATCAACAGAAAGGGAATTGAACGAGCAGGTTTTTCAGAGGCTGGAAGAGAAACTGTTTCAAAAATCTGTTTTGACTTTTGCAGACACTGCCTTTCCCGCTGGCCCCATAACTGAGTGGGGCTGGCGATACTTATTCATCTCTTAGTCTATGGCTGAGTCACCCCCTCCTTCTCATCAAAATGTTATGAGTATGCAGAGGAAAGGTGTTTTATTGAACAGTTTCAGTCCATTTTAGGGTGGTAGTCATGTAGGGGGCTATGGTTGTTCTCCCCAAAAGAATTCTAGAAGAGCCCTGTATCTAGTAACTGAGTAAGAAAAAACATCAGTCTATCCATAACAAATGTAGATGACTTAGGCTTTCTTTTGGTGAGTAGGGAGAGTGAAATCTATTTTTACAGAAAATAAGACAATAATGTCCCTTCCATCATCAGAATCTCTGTGAAGGTTAAGCAAATACCTATAAAGGTACTCAGCCAGTAGTTGGGGTACCAAGTGCTCCTTATCTTCATGTATGTGTCTTCTGGTTTTGGCTTTCTTCTTCTTCTTTTTTTTTTAAGATTTCTTTTTTTAGAGAGAGAGAGAGAGCACACAGGTAAAAGTCGGCAGAGGCAGGAGGGGCAGAGGGAGAGGGAGACAGAATCACAGACTCCCGGCTGAGCATGGTGCCTGAGGCTTTAAGGCTTTAAGGCTCCATCTCAGGACCCTAAGATCATGACCTGAGCCAAAACCAAGAGTCCCAATGTTCAACCAACTGAGCCACTCAGGCACCTCTTGCCTTCCTTTGTATTCCCTCCTTTCCTCCTTACCCAGCAATTCTCCTGATTCTATTTGCAAGTCCAGACTAAGTTCTATGAGAACAGTGCTGGTGGTATAGATGATACAATGAATCTAATGAAATTGCTCATGCCCCTGGGTTCTCCAGTTAAAAAGGAACCCCTTGCAGCTGTATAGCACCATATACTTTACCAAGTACCCCCAGGTTCTCTATCTCATTCACTCTGCACTACAATTTTGTGAAGTAAATAGATAAATGGTATTTTCCCCCATTTTACTAAGGCTGAGATCCAAGAGCAGCTATAAGTCTGCTTGTGTCTTATTTTGTGCTGCTCTGAATTTTAGTCTGAGCTATATCTATCTACCTGACTTGCCATAAGTACTGTGATAGCCCACAGAGCCTACACATTTAGCATCTGTATAACTGGCCTCATCATTTCTCTTCCTTCCCTCCCTCCCTCTTTCCCCCTCTAGTTTTTCTTGAGTCTTCTGGTTCAAAAGAAAGCCTCTGCTATTCCTCCAATCATCCAAGAGGGAGAGCTTTCCTTCCCACAGCAAACCCATATCCAATCAGTTACCATCACTTATAGATTCTCTCCCTTTTTTATAATCTTGTAAATCTGCCTCCATTGCTTCCATACCACTCCAAGCCACCATCACCACCAGCCTCCTGACCAACCTCTGTAGAGTTTGGTCCTGCCCAGTCCATTCTTTATACAGCAGACTGAGTGTTCTTTGTAACATGGAAGTCAGATTATATCACTTTCCCCATCCTATAAGTTAAAACTTTCAGTGGTTTCACGGGTCTATAAGGGTAAATACATATATTTGATTATTTGTGATTTGACTACTAATGTTATTTGTGATTTGAATATTGGGAGTATTTTTTTTTAAAGATTTTATTTATTTATTTGACAGACAGAGATCACAAGTAGGCAGAGAGGCAGGCAGAGAGAGAGGGAGAAGCAGGCTCCCCACAGAGCAGAGAGCCCGACGTGGGGCTCAATCCCAGGACCCTGAGATCATGACCCGAGCCGAAGGCAGCGGCTTAATCCACTGAGCCACCCAGGCACCCCTGGGAGTATTTTTCTATTCTAGTCTCATTGTTACTAGATTTCCACGTTATCCCATTTTACACTCCAACCCACACCATGAGACTTTCATATTTTAACCAGACTGAAATTTCTCCTACTTGAACCCATGCCTCACTCATCTGTGTTATCCATTTCTCATCTGGCTGATCACCTGTGTGCTTTCAGGTTTCACACCTCCTCTTCCAAAAATTCTTCCTTGAGTACCTTCCAAGTTTTCTCCTCTAGGTTTTCATACTATTTTGTACTGCCCTATACTATGTCATTCATTCCATTACAGTGTTTCTGGTGTTTGTTTTACTTTTTATTTTCTCTGTATCCGTTGAGGGAAGAGTCTGTGCCTTATTCAACTTCAGCTCCAAAGGCTCTAGCAACAGTCTTGCACACTGTGGATCTTTGATGAATACTTGAGAGGTGCAGTAACTTGTCTGAGGTGCTCCACTTAGAGTCAATGAGCTGCTACTCAAACCTAAATCTTGTTTCTCCAAGTCAAATACCACACAGAGGAAAAAACAAACAAAAACAAAACAAACAAATAAAAACCCGGAGTGGTCACATTGTAGGAATGATAAGAATTCGTTCTTCTCTGTTGAGAAGTTGATGGATAGGGTGTAGCACATTATTTGTAATATAGTGACATAGAAGGGACTACATAAATGCCTTCTATGAAGAAAGCTTTCCTGGCTCTCATCTTGTCTCCACTACCTCCCCATTGTCACCTCTCACTGTTCTCTTAAGGACCCATTCTGTCTGCACCCCCACCCCTTGTCTTTGACTCTCTTGGGAGAAGAGAAAGAAGTTCCCCAGAAGTGCTGTGGTACCTGCTTTTTGTTTTCCCTTGAGAGGCAAAGGAAGTACAGGTCCCACTAACCAGGTTCACTCTCACCTAGCTGTCATCAAGCCCCCTACTTCACAAAGGGAAATGCAAGTAAATTAGGGGTTTGGTGCCTACAAAACCAAATAAATTTGGTGTCTGTAAAACCAAAGGCTTGGAGCATTACTTTTCTCCCTCATCATAGGCTTCCACCGATGTTTACTTAGCTAGAAATTATAATGTAACTAAAACAGTTCTCATCACCCCAGGGAGGACCACAGAGTCCCAAAAGGAATATCACTGCCAACAAACCTAGTATTAAATTCGAAGCCCTTTGTGAAGTTGTCCATTTCCTTAAGAAGAAAACCAAGGCCAGGGAGACAAAGAATGTGCCTAAGGCCACTCAGTAAGAGAGCCACAGAACTGGAATGCAGGTCTGCAGATTCCTTATTCATGCTCTTTTCAGCTTTTCTAACAACTCTGAGGATACCCCATGCTGAAAAGCCAGAAAAAATGAATCCCATTTACTCTGGATCCAGAGGTAGTTAGCATCCCAGGATGCTTTTGAGGGGTTTGGAAATTTGACTGCGTTTTGAGGGATTGGATGTTCCATTAATCATGGAAACCAATAATATGCCATCATTTGACCAATTTTTTCAGAGCCAACCCTGAATGTCCACTATTTTCCATTATATTTATAATCTCTCCCTCTCAGGGGAGAGAAAAATAAAACAAGCAAGAGGAAGAAAAGGCAGCAGGGTGACTCCATGTGTGCATTTCACTGTGGCGAAGTGGATGGGCTGGTTTAAATTTGTCAGTTCCTGGCTCAGGTTCCCTGTGCCCTGCCTCTGAAGAGTGTTCCCGTTGAATTTTAAATGGGAGTAAAATTAGGTCTCCACATAGGATCTCTCATACTTTTATTTCCTTGGGTGTTTCTGCATGGCACACAAGGATGGAAAGCAACACTGTGTGTTTGACCCTACTGAGAAGCCCATTATGCTCTGGAGAAGAAATTACTCACTGCCTCTGTGTTATTAGTTGAAACACACCTAAAGCCTGGCATGCAGATGTCAATCTCGGGCATTTGGAAGTTTTAAAGCAAATCAGGAAAGAAAATTTAAGCTATAAGGAGTCTTACCACTGACTTAGACCAATCTCTTTTCTTTTTATTTTTTAAAGGGGGGTTGTGGAGAAAATTAAAAGGCAGAGTAGAAAGGTAATATGACCCAAGGTTATATGGTGAGTGACCAACAAGTCAAGGATGAATATACCTGTTTCCTAGCTAAGTTTTACTAATGACCCTGAATGCTACTGTGGCTGTTTGCAGAGGTCTGTGGACAGAACAGGGCTTGGTCCTTTCTCGGTCATTGTTTTCCATGCCAAGGTATAATCCATAAGGCCTTCTGTGGTGCATCTCCCAAGGCCTACTCTGCCACTCTTCTCTCTCCTCACAATGAGGGCAACCCCTGCCATTTTCCTTGGATTTTCTTCACAGAGCTGCACTTTTGTTGGGCCACTGAAAGCCTCTTTCCTCCAAACAAGACTGAGGCTGTGCTTATATTTTAATACTTTTTTGGAACTTCCACCCCAAAGGAGGGATGAGGGGAAGAGAAGTGAGGTGGGTACAAAGGAAAAACAAATACAAGATGACAAATTACTGAGCTATCCACTTCATAAGAACATCCAGCTGATGGCTAGCTCATGGAGGTTGCCTCAGGAGAGGCAGAAGAGCATGACTATGTATTACAACAGTTACCCAGGGTTGAGCCCAGAGGATGGGAAAGCTACTTATGTATATAGTTTTTGCCTTCTACTATATCTCATTGGTCATAATATTCTCCAAAGAAGTTAATTCTCCAACATTTCCAGTTAGCATCTGCAACCCTGCAGAGTCACTGCAGCAATCTGAACATCTACAGATTGGTAGCATTAGAAGCCATGCAGCATCCTGGTCCTCTCCCATGGGGAAGGTCCAGGCAATCAGGTGCCAGAAGAGGAGGTGACAGAAGGATCCAGAAAAGGCTAGCTCAGATCACGGTCACAAGCAGATGCATGTGCCAATGCCAGCTATAATTAGAAGCTTCTGCATACCCCAAATGGAGAATGCTGAGCCTGTAAGGTAAAGAGAGGCCCTTGAGTAATCATTTTTCTATTTGAATCCTATACTTTTCCAAAATACATCAACTATGCATTGAACCTTCTGCCCTTCCATTCAGCTATCCCCCTGTTCTTCTCTCATTCACCACCTCTCGCTTCTCTCTCCTCTATATTCCTATTCCCACAGGGAAAAAAAATCTTCATCTTAGTGATTAAAGATGCATGGATCCATCCCTCACCACTACTGCCAAAACTAAGAAAAACTGAAGGGGAAGATTGAGGGTAGGTTTTAGAGGGTCTCTCCTTTTTTAAAAAAGTTCTTATTTAAATTCCAGTTAGTGGGACGCCTGGGTGGCTCAGTTGGTTAAGCGGCTGCCTTCGGCTCAGGTCATGATCCCAGCATCCTGGGATCGAGTCCCACATCGGGCTCCTTGCTCGGCAGGGAGCCTGCTTCTCCCTCTGCATCTGCCTGCCTCTCTGTCTGCCTGTGCTCGCTCTCTCTCTCTCTCTCTCTCTCTCTAACTAGTAAATGAATAAAATCTTAAAAAAAATAAAAAAATAAATTCCAGTTAGTGAGCATACACTGTAATACTCGTTTCACGTGTACAATGTAGTGATTCAGCACTTCCGTATACCACCCAGTGCTCATCACGACAAGTGCCCTCCCGGCCCTCTCAACCACCTCCCCCCTGGCAACCATCAGTTTGTTCTCTATAGTTAAGAGTCTGTTTCTTGGTTTGCCTTTCTCTCTCTTTTTCCCTTTTAGAGGGTCGTGAAAACTAAGTTTAGGAGGTTGGACAAGGTCAGTGTCTAGTGAAGAGGGTGCCAGACTTCTGCTCAAAGCACTTCTGACCCCACTGCCTTAACTGTGCATCCTTCCTAGTCTCCCCTCTAATCTAAGTCCTACATATTGTTCAAGTTAAACCTAATTTTACCACTTCTGTTTTTCACCCATGCTTCCATTTATGGGATGCTCAGTAATTACTGAACTTCTGCTAAGTTCTAGGTATAGGGCGAGTTATAGAATAGAATAGAATGGCATCCTGATGCTATTTAAGTCTAGCAGGGGAAACTGTCAAGATGGGAAAATTACAATTTCCTGTGAAAAGTGCTAGATGTATGGGATACTGGGTGCCTATAGAAGGGGCCCCTGCACTGTATGGAAAAAGATTTAGAAATGACTCCTTAGGAAAATGGCATCCAGTGTACAGAATGAAGGATGAAGGATGAGAAGGGGTTAAACTTAGATCCCTGCAGAGAAGACTATGTGTAGTGTCTGGGAGGTGAGAGAGAGCTCTGTTTCTAAGTCCTCAATGTGAACTGACCAAATGAAATGCTTAGAGCATGAGAGGTGTGGTAATAATCAGCATCCAAGATGATCCCTGATGATTTTAGTCTCCTGGTATTTATTTACAATCCTGTGTAGTTTCCTCCTGCATTAAATAGGGTGAATCTGTGTAATCACTAAAATATTTTGGAAATGATAATGTGTGACTTGCAAGGCCAGGGCAAAAAGACCTTATAGCTTATACCTTGCTCTTTCTTGGATCCCTCAGTTTGAGGGCATGCCAGCTGCCAAGCCATGGGACACTCAAGTAGTCCTATGGAGACAACCACACAGAGAAAAACTGAGGTATCCTGCCAGCAATGAGGATTCACTTGCCAGGCATATGAGTCAGTCCCACTGGAAGTAGATCCTCTACTTGCAGTCAAGCTTTTAGACAACTGCAACCTCAGATGACATCTTGTCTGTGACCTCATGAGATCCTGGACCAGAACTCCTTAGCCAAGCTGTTCCTGACCCATGGAAAATGTGTGAGATAATAAATATTTGTTAAGACATGCAATTTTGGGGCAATTTGTTACACAGCAATAGACAACTGATACAAGAGATAAGGTGATATGCACTAGGACTGCAGAAGTAGACATGGGTCAAATCATACAGGGATTTATAGGGCCTGTTAAGATGTTAAGACTTTTAGAAAAATAGTAAATCATTTATGGGCCTTAAGCAGGGGAATGATGTCATCAGGTTTATATTCCTGTAGACTCTTTGAGATCAACTGTGTTCTTAGACTTCTCTTTCTTACAAGGTGCTGGACACAATGCTTTGAAATAAACGTGACAAATATAAATTTCAGCTGAAGAATTATAGACTGTAGACAGCATAAGATCTCTCAGTAGCAGCAAGCACGGACAATCTCTGGTTCCCAGACTAAGTAAAATTGATGGAATACAGCTCTAACATGCCCCCACTTCCCATCACGCCCATACTTATGGATGGGTGAAGTGAAATGCCTACTGTTAAGCATGTTCAATGCAGTCTCTATAATATAGGTGTGGGGGGTACAGGAAGAACATCCACCTAACAGACCTAATACAAAATGATTTTTCCAAATATATTTATATTCTTGGTGTGGGAGTTAGAGTAGCGATCTGACCCCAAAGTGTCAAAATATTTGAAATAAAACTATAGAATCATATAGTCTTAAAGTCATAAAAAGACCGTAGAAGTAAGTTAGTCCAACTTCCAACCCAATGTCAGATTCATCTATAGAAAGACTAATCATAGGGACGCCTGGGTGGCTCCCTTGGTTAAGCGGCTGCCTTCGGCTCAGGTCATGATCCCAGCATCCTGGGATCGAGTCCCACATCGGACTCCTTGCTCGGCAGGGAGCCTGCTTCTCCCTCTGCCTCTGCCTACCACTCTGTCTGCCTGTGCTTGCTCTCTCTGACAAATTTTAAAAAAAAATTAAAAAAAAAGAAAGACTAATCATAGCACCTATAATTTATTGAGTATTAATTGTTAGGCATTCTGCTAAAACCTTTACTAACATCATCTGATTGATCACTGAAGCACACTAAGAGGTAGCTATTATTACCAAATTTTAAAATAAATAAATAAATAAGCCAAGGTTTAGAAAGCCTAGGTCAGTTCTTCTCAAACTCCAATGTGCATACAAATGGCCTGGGGGCCTTGTTAAAATCTAAATCCTGACTCAGCAGGTATGGAGTGAAACCCGAGCTCCTGCATTTCTAATAGGCACTGCAGTGATGGTAGCACAGCCAGGTAAATACCATAGAGTTTCAAGGGAAGGATGTTGTAGATTTAAAGCTTCTTCCACCTAACTTTAAAGAGTACGTTCTTAACACTAACACCTGCATCACCACTCACCTAGAATGGTGGTTTTCTGGTTCCTACTCAAGTGCTTCCACTTGCTTGGAGTCCTCTACTTCACAAGGTGGCTACCCTTTCCAGTTCTAAATAGCTATAAAGTTAAGGTTCTTTCTTGTGCTGAATCAAATTCTGTACCCATGGAACTTCAATGGACAACTTGTTGAACCATTACCAAGAAGCACTTACTTTATGATTGGATTATTATTCCTTCTGAGTTCTTCATTCGTCAGGTAGCCATGGAGAAAAGGAGGGGAGAATTTGGATACCAACATACTTCTTGAACCTATAATATTCATTAATGGATAGCTGGATAAATAATGGAGCCAGAGGCATCTGGGTGGCTCAGTCAGTTAAGATTCTTGATTTTGACTCGCGTCATGATCTCAGGGTTGTGAGACTGAGCCCTACCCCCCCAGGGGGTGGGCTCTGAATTCAGTGTAGAGTCTGCTTGAGACTCTCTGTCTCACTCTCCCTTTGCCCATCCTCTCCCCTCTCAACCCACACTCATACTTCTTCTAAAAAAAAAAAAAATGATGGGGCCAGAGGCATACTACTCTAGAACAAGTCCAAACTTTGACTAACCTGAGTCAGATCTAAAATAACAGTAATGTAGAAGAGAAAGCCAATTGTAACCAGAACCAATTTTCCTTTTTCACATGATTTCCAGTCACCAGTATGGATATGGCCTTGAATATACCGATAAATAAAATATATCATGAGTCATATTAATTAGTTTCCTCCAGTTGCCCATACTGGTCAAATGAATCTATTCTTTCTTCCATTTACATAGAATAAGGCATAAGAAGTTGCCCACAGAAAATGTGTTATGGCTCTGAGGACTGGATCTAGAAACTATGAATGGTGAGAGTAACTTTCCTATAAACTGTATGCGCTCAAAATCTAAGCTAAATTATTTAGTTTCAAGGAGAGCACAGTAGTATATACAATAGTCATTGAGCTAGGAGCCAGAAAAGCTGAGTTCTAATACGGCCTGTACAGCTAATTTCTTTTATCTATCTACAAAAGAGCAATTAGCTGGAATCAGACCAAGTGGTACCCATTTCTCTTCCAGGTCAGAAATTCTAAGTATTAGTTTCACGGAGTGCAAGCAAAACCTTGGGTTCCAAAGCTGACAGGCATCAAACATCTCATAACCTAGTACCAAACTGTCAATTACTTTTCTTCCTTTTCTAAGAGTAGCAGGAAATTAAAAAAAAAAAAAAATCAGGTTAGAAAATGGAACAGTGATGTCTACAGAGGCTTCTAATCTATTACTCACTTTTTCAGGACAGGATGTATTTCTCTCAAAAGCCATCCGAGGTAAAAGATTCACAGAGGATGGTGGCAAATCATGCCGCCTTGCCACTCAGTTCAGAACGTACTGAATTAATAGATACTTGGAAACCTTTCTCAGTTCCATAGTCCCGGCTCACAAATAGGAATTACGAGGTCTTTGACGTCCTGCTGATATTATATTGTTTCTTGATGTTCCTTGGGTAAATTTCTTTAAGTGTCTCTATCCTCAGCTGAAATGATATCTTATAATTTTTTCCATCAATAATCCTTAGTGACTTGTAAGAAGATGGCCCCTAAAACGCTGCCATCTACCATTGGGAGACCAAGTTTCCATTTCAATGATAAACCACAAGAATTTTAGAAGCTATGGGCCAACTTTTATGGAGGTTTCTTGTTAATATTACTCATGATATATTTTCCCCCTATTACTCCAAAGCCATATCCCTTTCAACGACTGGAAAGAGTGTGTATTGTCTGAGTTTAGTGTCTGTAGAGGCAGAGGCTTGGGGAAAATGAGGCTTCTTGGGTGTGGATTCAGCACCAGGAAAGTGCTCTGATTACAGAGTGGCAGGATCAAAAATGTAATAGAGACAATCATTTTAAAATCAGACTTTAGATAGTGACAGGCAAAGAGAAAGGAAGATTTCAGGTTTATCGACATCGGCCCTGTGACAGGCATATGCAAGTACCTTACCTGTATTTATCGGTTTAAGTCCTGAGAGGGAGCCTTTTATTAACTCTGCTTTCCAAGTGAAGAAATTAAGTGGGACTGCGAGAGTTTAAACACGCCCAAGTTCACACAGCTAGCAAGTGACAGAGAACCGGTGGCTCCAAAAGGTCTACTGTGACCTAGAATCTAAACTCTTTTCAACATTCCTGGCTCCACTGCTTACTTGTTAAGTTACCTTCGATTAGTTACTTAACACAGCAGAAACTCTACTTCCTCATCTCAGAGAGAAAGAGAGAGAGAGATGCTTTTGATGCTTTTACCCAGAGTGAACAGTGTCTAGCAATATGTAAGCCCATTGAAAACTGTAATCATTAAAGTCATCAATATATCATTATTGTAGCATGCTGCTCTTTTAAGTAGATACAGACACACCTATATACACAAAAGTAGACTAGTGCTAGGGCAAAGGAGGAAGAGAAGGGAAAAAGAAATATAATGCCATTTTCTCCCTGAATTATATGCTGACGTGCATTTTGATTTTGTGGTCACGAAGGTGACACTTCAAGGACTCCACCATGTGGTTCTCAGATCACAGTCAGGATGAAGGGGAGCAACCTTCATAAATAAAATGTCTCCTTTTTCCCTTTATCTTCCCTCCAATTATATTCTCTCCTCCCCACTTCTTACTCTGGCCTCCTGTCTAATTGTATAAGGTCTCTTTGTTCTCTCTTACCTGTGAAGCATTCATCTTGAGAGATGTGGGCTAGGGAGGCAGGAAGGGAGTGGTCAGGGGAATGGATGGAATTGGCCAGATGCATGTGGTCAAGGAGAGGTCCCACTCAATAATAAAACAAAGGAGTAGACAGGCTGTATACAGTTACCCAGAATTACCCAAATTTAGAGTCCTGAGCTGCCAGGGCTGCCAGTGTTGAACATAACTGCACAGAACTCTAGGGCCCATAGAGATCATTTAGTATCCTTGGCCCATTAAACAGTCGAGAAGACCAAGGCACAAGGCAAGGGACTCTGAGCACCAGGGAGTGAAGGTCAAGCTGTTCTGGCAGTCAGTCTCTTCACACAGGCTGGTGCCTCAGTCTCCATGTCATTTTCTGTTAGGAGATACATCATAGCCACTGAAGCAATTTCTACTGTCACTTTTATCTCTGTCCTCTCTACCCCCAGGTTCCTGACCTGGGAGTTCCTAAAGATACTCATCAATCTTACTGTCTTTATCTACTTAAAAACCATCAAACTTTTCCCAAAACAAATTAGTTTGTCCAATACTGAATTTCAATCCTGGAACATTCTCCAATAAGAACTCAAATGAAGGAAGCCAACTGAAAACAAATATTCTCCAGACTTACAAACTTATAAAACTTATATATGTACATATGCTTTTTGGTGCACAGGTGCGGCTGTGTGTGTGTGTGTGTGTTATTCCACAGCATATTTTCTATCAGCAACTGACTTGCTTTTGAACACTGTACAAGTCTGTCTGCATTTTTCTCTCTGACTTTAAGCCCATTAGGATGAGAGGGTTTTGTTAGATTACTCTGAGTTTTCATTTTACCTTAGAAGTCCAGGCTGTCTCTGAGCTGGCTGCTGTATTTCTGACTGATCTTTTTTTCAAGATAGCACCGTGGCTTATCAAATATATAAACCAAGTTGGGGTACATTTTAGGGAGCTCCCACCCAAGTCTGGCATAATTGTGATCATTCTTTTTTATTTATTTTACAGTTTTGAAGTCCCAGGATCAAGTGCCTTGGAGAGGTTACATGTTAAAAAAAAAAAAAAAAAAAAAAAAAAAAAAAAGCTAATGAATTCATGTATTCCATTTGGAAATCTTTGTATTTTCGTTGGTGGCATTCTTCACCCCACCCCCTCTTCGGAGATCAAAAGCTCCTCTTTTGGACCAAGGGACAAATCAGGTTTTAGAAATTGCCACACTTTCTCCACCCTCCCTCCAAACAGGCGGCAGCTTGGTCTTTTTGGATCTTGGCAATTGCGTTCCCCCTTTGTCCCTGAGGTGGTCCAGGGGAGGACTCAGGCCATTGTCCCAGGCTTCAACCTTTGTTGGATTCTTGAGAAAGGACTGCTAAGGCAGACACAAGGCTGGCTTTCAAGTTTTCCCGCCTCGAAAACTCTATTGAGCCGTTTTGTGTGGTTACTTGTGGGGGTCAGGCTTCTGATCTGACCCCTTGCATCCTGGGGTAATTAGAGCATGCAGAACAGCACCTCCTTCCTGGCTAATTGGCTCTCTCAATGAACCTTTCAGAGAGGAAGTTTGTCTATGACTCACTTGCCCTCCACAGCACACTTCAGGCCCCAGCACATTCATCTGTCTAGGTGATGGGATAGAGATTTAGGAAGTGATTAGAAGTGGGATCAAACAAGCCCCCGATTGCCCCATTAGCAATGGGGCCCATTAACTCTTTGAGAGCTGTCTACCTCCCTGGTGGGAAACCTAAGTGCAACTGAAAGCACTTTCTCAGGGTTGGTGATGCTAATATGTTTACAATGCATTTCCAGCCAGTGTGGTAGCTCTTGGGATCTACCTGGGAATCAATTAACATCATATAAAAACAGCAACATTTGGCTTGACGTTAACAAACATCTTAGGAAAAGACAGGCAGAGGCCAGGGAAGGGAGTTGAAGTGGAAAATAGTTATTTTAATAAATCATGATACACTGCTGGCAGGAATTGGGGATAGGGAGGCAATAAGGATTCTGTTCTCTGTCACTATGGCCACCAGCTCTATGGAGCTTCCTGCAGTTAATTCAGGGAAGCAAGTGTGAAGGCTCCTCGATTATGCTGGACACAAGACCTCCCTGGACACAATCCTTGTGGACTGCCCCCAAGCCAGGCCACTCCATCTGGTAATGGCCACATTACATTTCCTGCTGGAAAGAGTAAGGATTCTTAGCAGGCTCCAGTGCAGACAAATTAGGTCTTGGTTTTGTAGGTCATCTCTTGTTTTTCATGAATGATTTACCTCCTACTTTCCTGGCCGATGCCCAGGTCATTCACAGACTGTAACTTGACTCTTCCCTGACAGGTTGTGACTTTTAGGAGTTCTTAAGTGGTGAGTTATATGAGCAAGGAATGCTACATGTTAAAAATAAAGACAAACACTAGGCTGTTACTGCCACTTAGTTTAAGGATGGCAAGGAAGAATGGAAGAGTGAGAGGGTAGGAGAAGAGTACTTTTTCTTCATACAGCTTTGAGTATATACTTCTTACAGTAATATATTGTTTTAATTTTGAAAACGTGAAAAAGGACCTTGTAAAAAGGTGTTTATATATTTTTCGTAAGGAAAATGAATGAGTTGGCTTTTCTTTATCTTGGCTTTTTCATTTGATGCATCTTGTGTCACATAGATTAGTAAGTATGAGATTTCAATAATGAAAAACAACTCTTATGTAAGAGCTCATATAGGTCAGCCTATATATTTGCACATTGAATCTCAGCTCCACCACTTACTGGCTGGATAGTTTTGGATACTTTATTCAATTTCACCAAATTTCCAAGAGCTTCATCTGCTAAATGGAGATATTTTGTAAATATCTTAGTGGTTTGCCACATGGATTAAAAATTTTTCAAGAAAGGCAATGCATATGCAGTGTCCAGTACCACGCTGAACACCAGAAGATGGCTTTGTCAACAGAGTGAATGCTGGTGGTGTCACTGTAGTTCAGGGAGCTCTGTTCCAGGAGAGTCAAGTCACGATCACCCAGTGGGAGAGTCTGCATTCTATGCCCTCTGACTTCAAGCTTGCTTCCCTCTCAGGACCCCAGGTGGGCCCCTCTATTAATCTTTATTCAGAGGTTTAAGGGAGCAAGTTTTCTTAACTGTCTCCATTTTATAAAAGAAGAAACAAAATAAAAATGCTAAAATCAAATCATCCAGAACTCTCTTCAGAGCCTAACAGTACTGTTTACTCAGAAATCCCACTACTTTTTCAACAGAAAAAAGTGGTATTTTTAGGGTACTACAGATAACTTCCCCATCTTCGATTGTATTCTTATCATTTTTCTCACTGTGGGATTTTAACAAACTGAATCAACTGGTGGAAATGGCTTGATTTCTCTTTCCTGCTTCATGAGCTCCTTGAGAGCATACATTATTTTCTGCATATAATGTCTGACACTTGTCATAACCTTTGAATGGACAATGATAAAAGCTTAAACTGTGAAAAAAAATAGAAGCAAATATCCACAAATATAGTGCAGATGATCATCCCAATTAGATGTTAAAAGTTAATGGTTTACCCCAAAGATACAGATGTAGGGAAAAGAAAGGCCATATGCACCCAATGGTCATAGCAGCAATGGCCACAATAGTCAAACTGTGGAAAGAGGTGAGATGCCCTTCAACAGATGAATGGATAAAGAAGATGTGGTATATATATTTATATGCATATATATATACACACACACACACACACACACACACACACACACAATGGAATATTACTCAGCCATCAGAAAGGATGAGTACCTAACTTTTGCATCAACATGTATGGGACTGGTTGAGATCATGCTGCGTGAAATAAGTCAAGCAGAGAAAGTCAATTATCATACGGTCTCACTCACTTGTGGAACATAAGGAAGAACATGGAGGGCATTTGGAGAAAGAAGGGAAAAGTGAAGGGGGGCGGAATTGGAGGGGGGGATGAACCATGAAAGACTGTATACACTGAGGGTTTTAGAGGGCAGGGGGGTTGGGGGTACGGTTGAGCCTGGTGATAGGTATTAAGGAGGGCACATATTGTAGGGAGCACTGGGTATTATATGTAGACAAAGAATCTTGGAACACTACATCTAAAACTAATGACATACTGTATGGTGACTAACATAACATAATAACAATAATAATAATAATAATAATAAAAACTTAATGGTGAGACACAGTCTTCTTCATTCTTATATCCCAAGCAACATGTGCTGTGCCTGGGGCATAGTAGGACTCAATAAATGCTTGCTGAATATGACTCAGTAAGTGAATTCTAGCTATTATTTGAAATCTGAAGAAGAAGGGGGAGGAGGAGGAAAAGGAGGAGGAGAAGAAAAAGAGGAAAGGAGCTTCAAGGAACCACCACTTCATTTGCTGACTGTAAGGCTTGTCCTTGGGTAATGACCCAGAGAGAGAGAGAGAGAGGAGAGAGAGAGATAGCCAGACTTCGAATCCTTTAGACCATAAGAAAAGAAAATGAAGGAAGAGGAAGGAATAGGGAGACACAAAAGGAGGACGATATGGGGAAGAGATGAAGAAAGAAAGAGGACAGAAAGAAAGAAATAAGATTTATGCTCCTAAATCCTGTCTTATGAATAGTGCATACAAGGGGTGATAACACAAATGAGGCTTGGCTTATAAAGAAATAAGACAAAGGGTCAGAATTTTCTGAATTAACAAGAGTGGTGTTTGTAGCACACTCAGGAGACAATGTGACAAGACTTATTTTCAGGCCTCACTACAAATTCATGCTGAGTTTATAAAAGATGCACATCAGCTTCCTGCTATTTTCTTTCTTCATATACACACGTGCACATGCACAGTTTTTATCTTCACAAGTATACATTTTAGAGGTGGAAGTGTCTGCTGGAAATTTTTCTTATGCTTCACACTCAAAGTTCATAGTTTGGTGAAAAAGCCAGAACTGAAACCTGTTATTTTTCTCCCTGCCCATTGAATAAGGACTGTGCATTCCGTGAGTGCTTAGAAGCACAGTCTGCACTAGAAAGCACACGGGCCTGGGGGCAGGAGACCAGACTTCCAGTCCTTTGAGCTGTGGCACCCATTACTTGACCTGGACCTATTCTTTTTCTCTTACAACATCAGTTTTGTTCTTGTGGGAAGGATTCCAAATAAAAAATCTTTAAGGTTTCTTCAGTTTTGACATCTTCTGTTGTCTTCTTTCCATGACTATTTCAGCCTTGAAAATGAGGCGCCCCATGGGCTGGTGTGCTGTTGGGATTCATGCAAAGGGCTTTAAATGTAGTATCTCATTTAATCCTCACATCAACCCTGCAAGAGGGTATTACTCTTCCATTTTATAGATGAGGGCCAGAATCTCAGAGAAATGAATTAAGATTTTTTTTTAAATTTTTATTTATTTTTTACATTTCTTTTCAGTGTTTCAGAATTCATTGTTTATGCACCACACCCAATGCTCCATGCAATACACGCTCTCCATAATACCCACCACCAGGCTCACCCAACCTCCCACCCCCTGACCCCCAAAACCCTCTGAGGAACTTCACCAAAACCCTCTGAGGGCTTTCTTTTAAGATTTTTATTCATTTGGTAGAGAGACACAGCGAGAAGGAACACAAGCCGGGGGAGTAGGAGAGGCAGGCTCCCCAAGGGAACACACACAGGGGAAGTAGGAGAGGGAAAGCAGGAAGCCCGATGCGGGGCTCGATCCCAGGACCCTGGGATCATGACCTGAGCCAGACATAGATGCTTAAAGACTGAGCCACCCACGTGTCCCGAGAAATGAAGTTTTGATCATATTCCTTTATTGTAACTTTTGAAATGGCCCTACTTAAAGTAGTGCCTTGATAGGATCTTCACAAGCATGGACTCTATATGACTGCCTTTCTTCTTTCAAGTTCCCTTCTACATGGTGGGTACTTTTGAGATACTCAACCAAAGAAATAAAAGCAAGGAGCCATTTGTTGATTTCCTTTCCTTGGAGAAACTGTCAAGAGCAAAGTCCATAGGCTGGGAAGTAGGAGATATAGATTTTATCTTTCTCTCCATAAAATCTCTGTTTATCCTTGAGGAGAAACATTTCTTTCTCTTGGATTCAGTCATTCCAAGTACAAATGACAGAGAGAGGGGAATACAGTATTACTGTGGATAGTGCACTGGATAAGAGCACACCAAAGATTTGGTGCTTAGGTTAAAATCTAGATGTATGCCCTTTTGCGAGTTATTTAGCCTCACTCGAACTCAGTTATTTTAGCTATAAACTGAGAATAACATGAATTTGTTCCTGTAGGTTTCTTGTGAGTATTGAGTGAACTCACACATGTGAAAAAGTAGCATGGTGCCTGGTGAAGTACAAATTAACTACTATCATCATTCTCTTGATGAAAGTGTGAATAACATGGGTAGAACAGCTGATTTCTAAAAACCCTCCCTATTCTGTATATAGATCGTGAACTGTGATCTCTGAGTCTAGTCATACCTCGAGGAAGGGCATTCTTGGAGCAGGGCTCAGCAGGTACACAGGATGGAAGCAAGAGAAAAGCTTATGCTGGGGAATGCAAACAGCTCTATACAGTTGGAGCACTGGGCATATGCCTGTGCTGTGGGATGGAGGCTCAGTGGGAAGGGAGGCTGGGAAAATAGGCAGGGGAGAATCATGGGTGCCCTAGGTAGCAGGCAACACAGCAAGGGCTATATCCTGAAAGCAGTGGGGGCCAGAGGAGTGTCAAGATGAAGTTAGTATGGTAAAGTGAAGAACGGCAGTGACATACATATGTCTATGGAGCATTTGCTCAGCTAATATGCTGGTTTTATTTAGATCATGTGTTGATTTTGGGAATGATTTGGGAGGTTAGGCTTGAATAAGTGATGAGGTGTCCTGGGGGCTTTCCCAAACCACTTCTTGGCACTGCCACTGGTGGAGTTCAGAGGGAAGAGAGAGAAGTTGGACCCTGGGAGCACCTGCAAAGAGACTTCTGTGGTTATTTGTGGAGGGATGCTGTGAGCTAGACTCGGGCAGTGGCCATGAGCATGCAGACCGACAAGTCCCAGCCCATGGTGAGGTTGGAAGGCCAGCCTCTCTCAACCTCTCTTAGCCTCTCTCTATCTTGGCTGCCAGTCTGGACATCATCCTTTGGTTCAGAAACCTGATCACTGAGACTTTACTCACCCCAGGGGCTACTCTATGGACCCAAGGCCCAGCATAGCACAAAGGACAATGAGCTCAGCTCCTGGGCTCCTGGGCACCACTGTTTGCAGAAGGAGAACAGGCATGCCAGGTAGGAGTTTCTCAAATGCTCTTCCTCCTCCACCCCTTGATTTCGGGAATGCATAGAGAACCACTGTGGTTTGGATGTGAGACGTGGAGCACAGCAGCCAAATGAAGTCAGGCTGTCCGTCTGCTCTAAATTTAACTCCTTAACCATGTTTGGGCACAGTACCTTGTCTGAGGTTGTTTTCTACCCCAAATGTATAATGTCAGGGTGTGCCAGGGAGGGATGCGGGCAGTGACGGCACTAGGCCTAGGAGAAGAAAATACGAGCAGCCCCTCCAGCCAATCTGATTAGCACCTACACTCCCAAGTCCGCCCTCCACCCTGAAACCTCACTCGGTCACCAGTGACTGACTACAGGCAAGCTGCCTTCTTCAAACAGATTTTGACAAAATCACCATTTCAGAGTCCCTGTGCATCAGCGTGATTCAGTGCTGCTTTCCTTAACTACTTTTAGGGGCATAAAATTTGGAAAATACTAATAATTGCTATTTTAAGCATTCTCCATGTAGAAGGCACAGGGCTAAGCATTCTCTACTTGTTATCTCACTTAATCCTCACAGCAACCTTGTGAATTAAATACTATTATTAGCTTCTTTATACAGATTGGGGGAAAAAACCTTATAGTGATTAAATAACATGCCCAAGGCCTCCCAGCTAACCAATAAAAAGAGTCCTAGACTTGAATTCAAGTCTCAAACCAAATGGAACTACGTAGATTCCTCAGTGCAGGGAAACAGGGAGAGATACCTGCACAGACCAGCTGAGCCAGTCTGCTACTCGTAGACAGGTAAAATAAAATATCATACAAAGGTGAGGGCACCTGGGTGGCTCAGTCAGTTGAGTGTCCAACTCTTGATTTTGGCTCAGGTCATGATCTCAGGGTTGTGAGATCGAGCCCTGCATCAGGCTCCATGCTCAGCATGGAGTCTGCTTGAGATTTTCTCTGCTTCTCTCCTTGCTCACATACTCTCTCTCTCTCTCTCTCTCAAAATACAATAAATAAAATAAAATAAAATAAAATATCATCATCCCATTACAGAGAGAGAGAAAAGGAGGAACACAGATGAGTGGTGTGCCCTAAATCTCACAAGAAGGGAGCATAAGAGCAAGTACTGGAACCAGGATGCCTATCTCCAAGAAAATGATCCAGAATAAACAGCTATTTTGCTGTCAGATATTAAAAACAAAACAAACAAAAAAACAAAACTTTTTACTTTGAACTACTCCTAAACCTACTAAAAAGTTGCAAAACTAGAACACAGTTTCCATATATCCTCTAGGCAACCTTCCCCAAAGTTAACATCCGATATACCTACAGCACAACCATCAGAACCAGAAAATCAACACTGGTACAACACCATTAACTAAACTCAAGGCTTTACTGAAATGTCACCAGTTTTCCACTCATGTTTTTTTCCTGTTCCAGACTTCTATCAAGATCCCACATTACAGTTAGTCATTATTTCATTTTAGCTCCTAAGAGTGTAACAGATCTTTAGTCTTTGTCTTTTACGACTTTGACACCTCTGAAGAGTACTGGGCAATTATTTTGTGGAAAGTCCCTCTGTTCCTGTTTGTCTAGTTTTTACATGATCAGACTGAGGGTAGTACATCTGGGGCTTGAATGTCACTAAATGATGCTATATCCTCCTCGGTGCATCTTATCATCAGGTTTATGCTATCTGTGTGGCTTACTGCTGGTGATGCGAGAAGGTAGTTACTGCTGGGTGCCCCACTTGGAGAAGGTGGTTACTGCTGGGTGCCCCACTTGGAGAAGGTGGTTTCTGCTGGAGTGCCCCACTACAAAGCCGCTCTCTCCTCTGGCCCTGTAGTTGGTAAGTATCTTGGGAACTATAACTCTGAAACTCTATCTATCCTGTCTCTCTCCAGACTTTCACTGACTGATTTTAACAATCATTAGTAAAACTTGCATGTAGCAAGCATCCCTGTGCTGTGTGCTTACTGTTCAATTTCAATTTCTTCCCTTCCATTTGTATTAATGTGAGTTCCATTGTAAGGAAGGACTGTCCATTCAGTCCCATCTATCTATACAATCAAATATCTTTTACATCCTCATGAACTCATGGATATTTATTTTATTCTGTGGATTGTAATCCAATACTATCATTTTCTATTTTGTTGCTCAAAGGGTTCAACTTTTCCCATAAGGAGCCCTTGTGGGTTTGCCGCTAGATATATCGCATCGCACTGCTCAATGTTCTTTTCATTAATTGAAGCAGCTGCCCAAAACAGAAATAGGAATTATTTCTTGGTTCCTCTTTTTCTCTCATTTCTTACACTCTCTTCCACCTTCATCCTGTTTCCAAAGTCTAACAGTCTCAAGCTCCTCATGGCTTCTACCCAGTTTGGGATCCTTCACTTCTCCTTGAAACCACTGTGATATTTTGGTCCTATTCTTGCCAGTCCCATCCCCACTGCCCTCCCCCCAAATAAATCCTATTCCACTTGGCAGATGAAATAATGTTCTGATAATGTGAAGATCAGATCACTCCCCTACAAAGGCTCCTGCTTGCTCAAGCTAAGGAGCACCAATTCTTAGCTTGACTTGCAAGAGCAGCCATGATTTGGCCACAGTCAACTTCTTCATTTCTTCATTCCCATCTACTAGTCCTCCATCTGTTTTATGATTTCATCTCTGATTTCCTCACCTTCCCCACAATACCACATACCATTTCATCTTTCTGTGCTGTTGCACATGCTATTGATTTTGCTTAGAATGCCCTTAATCTTGAAGAGCAGATTATAAAGGGGTTTATTCTCATTAGTGCTTTCTCTACTAATCTTGCAGATGTCTTAATACCCCAACCCAACAAATACTGGAGAGGATGTGGAGAAAGGGGAACCCTCTTACACTGCTGGTGGGAATGCAAGTTGGTAGAGCTACTTTGGAAACCAGTGTGGTGGTTCCTTGGAAAGTTAAAAATAGAGCTACCCTATGACCCAGCAATTGCACTACAGAGGATTTACACCAAAGATACAGATGTAGTGAAAAGAAGGGCACATGCACCTAACATTCATAGCAGCAATGTCCACAATAGCCAAACTGTGGAAGGAACCAAGATGTCCTTCAACAGATGAATGGATAAAGAAGATGTGGTCCATATATACAATGGAATATTACTCAGCCATCAAAAAGGATGAATTCTCAACATTTGCATTAACATGAATGGAACTGGAGGACATTAAGCTGAGTGAAATAAGTCAAGCAGAGAAAGGCAATTATCATACGGTTTCATTTACTTGTGGAATATAAGGAATAGCATGGAGGACATTAGGAGAAGGAAGAGAAAAATGAAGGGGGGCAGAATTAGAGGGGGAGATGAACCATGAGAGACTATGGACTGGGGAAACAAACTGAGGATTTCAGAGGGGAGTTGGGGTGGGGGGATGGGTGAGCCCAGTGACAGGTATTAAGGAGGGCATGGATTGCATGGAGCACTAGGTGTTATACACAAACAATGAATCATGGAACACTACATCAAAAACAAATGATGTACTGTATGGTGACTAACATAACATAATAAAAAATACCCCAACTCAGAGCTGGTTTGCAATTTATGGAACCAATGCCAGAATTCCTCATTCAACAGATATCCATTTATTCAAAGGACCCTCAACTATTTTCACAACTTCTTAGACATCTAATTTACATCTTCTGGAGGAGTGAGAATGGGGTTTTGTGGAATATTTTTAAATATTCTAGGTGAGTTTCAATCTTGTGGCAGAGCAAGCAGAATTGTGGACTGTGATGGGAGGTTAACTCTTATGAGTTGATTCCTTCTCCTTTTGTGGATGACACCATCACCAATATCATTATCACCTCATCATCACCATCATTGCCTCACTATCACTACCAATATCAAAGCTCAATGTGCTCCTATGGTCACCATCAGCAATAAAATCTGCACTAACATTATGACTGCTGTCCTCATCAAACCCAACAACGAACCTAAGCAACCAGTATCTCGCCACTACCATCACCATTAACCACCACACCACTAAACCAGCAAGAACTAGCCTTTCCTGATTGTCAAAGCACTAAACATCTCCTATGTGCTACCTCATTTATCATACATACACATTTTATACATATACATATATGTATCATACATATGTAGATCATATACATACACATAATTTGTTTTATGTATGAAGAAACCTCAACATGAAGAAATTAAGTAATTTGTTCAAGATTACCTGATTGGCAAAAAAAAAAAAAAAGAAAGAAAGAAAGAAAAAGGATTGATTGGCAAGTGCTAGAATGGATAGAAATGTTGGATACAAGTACTGAGCAAATTTAAATTCAACTCTCATATTATCCAAGTGGGGGAAAAAAAGGAAACTGAAGACAAGAGGTTGAAAATGGCCCAAATCTTGCCTTTACTCTTGAACTACAGTCTTTGTGCTACCAAGACCTATTTTCCCTTCTGGATAGCAGTATTATGTTTAGATTTCTCCTATTGCAGAGTTTTTGGTTTTGTTTTGTTTCATTTTGTTTTTTAGCATCTGATACAGGCATGTATTCACCAAAAAGACCAAAAGAAAATGAGCACAGAACCCCAGAAAAATACTTAAGAGGTAGTAAGAATGATTGTCTTTCCCAAAACCCCCAAACTAAACTTGACAATATATGAATTTTTTATTTTTATTCACTTGAATCCATCTCATTAACACTGTGTGAATTAACACTGTGTAAATTTTTTAAAATTTATTTGTTTAATTTCTTTTCAGTGTAACAGAATTCATTGTTTAGGCACCATGCCCAGTGCTCCATGCAATACGTGCCCTCCATAAAACCCACCACCTGGCTCCCCCAACTTCCCACACCCCGCCCTTTCAAAACCCTCAGAATGTTTTTCAGAGTCCATAGTCTCTCATGGGGGTTCATCTCCCCCTCCATGGGGGTTCATCTCCCCCTCCAATTTCCCTCAACTCCCTTCTCCTCTCCATCTCCCCATGTCCTCCGTGTTATTTGTTATGCTCCACAAATAGTTGAAACCATATGATAATTGACTCTCTCTGCTTGACTTATTTCACTCAGCATAATCTATGTGCTGTTTCAGAATGAACATGGAGGCATCACTTAGTCCCCCAGACTGTAGCTCAGTAGCCAAAAAAGAATTCTGAGTCCATAACTAGGGAGAAAGGGTAAAGTCTTCTAATATGATTGGCACACATGGAGAAGCAATGAAGCAGAGAAATAAAAGATGGTTACACCAGAGGGCAGAGGTAGATTTGGAGAGTCCCTTTAGTCTCAGTGGTAAGAAAAGGTTTGGCCTTGAATGACATGGATTAGTTGTATATTTGAGGGATGAAATGGTTTGTAGCTTCTGAATGGTTTTCTTCCTCAGGTGAGGCACATCCAGGTCTATGGGAGAAGAGGACAAAGCTGCCACAAATTGAAGTGAGTTCAGAACTGGGACTTCTGGGAATTAAACAGGGAGTGTGGGTTGGCCACAGATCCTCTAGTTAGGTTTCTGAGACATTCTGCTGGGAAGGTTATGAAATTCTGACAACACCCACCCCTCCTCCTTTTGTAAATTCTGAGTCATGCACACCCTCCTCCCTTTGCACTTACTCTTTCTGATGTGCCCATTCTTCTGGATCCTGAAGTCCCAACTGAGGCTAAAGTTAAGACTTAATTGCCTACTCTAGATTAACCATGAACACCTGGTCTACCATGTAGTGCTTCTTCATTTCTATATCCGTATTAGAATAGTAGAAACTACAGAAGATAGTAGAAAATACAACAAAAGTAGAGACAGAGGGCTCAGACTTGATTCTAAAACGTACACGGAATGAAGGAAACACAAATCTACACACAATGTCTCATACTGATTTTGAGTCTTATTCAATGTTACAGTTAGTAATAGCTCAATCTGTTGTACTTATAGCTTTCCTGTCCATGTTTCCCCATCCTACATCAACATTTTCTTCCAGGAAACTTTACTGGTTCCTCATCTTGCTACCACCCACCAAAACCCTGCCTCAGTATTCTGCCCATAGTCAAACTTTGTACTGAATCTATCATTAAGATACTCAATGAGTTCTATGACTCTGTTATACCACCAGTACAGGAAGGGAGGAAGAAAGGCAGGGAGGGAGGGAGGAAAGGAGGGAGGAAGGCAAGTCAGCCAGCCACAGTTTGGTATTTTCAATGAGTTTATCTTAGGAAGAGAATATCATATAATAAGAACAACTACAAAAATTCAAAGTATTCCAAGCATTGTGAAATAGAAGCACAGGCAAATTTTTATTTGGAAATCTAACATGGTTGGGAGACCACAATGGCTTTTTCTGTAGTCACATTTAGATGAGAGGTGAAGAATAAGTAGATTTTACCCATATAAAAAGATTAAAATGCATTCTAAGAAGAGTCAAAAAGCAACGGGTAAGCCCAAAAAATAAAGAGAAAACTGGGGGAACCTCAGCTGTGGTTGAAGATAGTTCTACAAGAGTGGTAAGAGAGAGTGGTAAGCATTGCAGGAGGACAGTTAGGCAAGGTGTAGGACACACAGGCTAGGTAAAGGATGTTAGACTCCAATCTGGGGCTGTAGTTGTGTTTAGGCGTTCTGTGTTTAGTACATCCCGCAGATAATAGCTTCTTAATAAGTGCAAAGTTAAATGACCTGTGAGAGGCATCAGTTGACTGAGAAGAATCCACTAAGCGCTGCTCTTCATTCACTCCTCACACAAAGATTTCTCTGCTTTAACAGAGGTCTTGCAGGGAACAGGAACGTAACTGAACCTCAGTTCTCTCATCTGTTAAGTGGGGCATTATGATAATCCCAAGAGGTATTGCATGAAAAGCACCTGATTCCTAGTAGGTACTGAATAAAAGTTGTAATCTTTATCTCCCTCCCATGCTTAGATTTAGATGATCACTGACTGTGACATCAAATATAAGAGTATCATAAATTGTAAGATAAGAGAATCACACCAGAAGATTCTCCAAGCAGACTGTCAAAATTAAATAACAATATCACTAATAATCATAAACATATTATCATATGTAATTATATGTATTTTATATATTTTATATATTTTTATTTATATTCACAATGGGGGAGAGTAGAAGGAAGCAAAAGGGCCTTCATTAAAAGCCCAGAGGAACATAAGGTCTTGTCATTTAATGTAGAAAAAGAGCAACTTGGAACCCAATAATGCTTCAGACTGAATTCCAACACTAAATGCTCTAATTCTAATGGCCTCTTCCAGTTGAAATATTTTGTCTCCATTAGGTCTATAAAACCTGGCTTTCCTTGTATCCAACCTCTTAGCAAATCATTTTGATTTTATCCTCTGAATCCCTCTCACCCCATTTGTTCTCCTCTCCATCTATTTGCTGTTGTCACAACCCAGTCTCATGACATTCCCCTGGTCTCTGCACTTTGTGTTTTTGCTCTCAATCTATTGCTCCACTTTGCCTGGTGAATCTTTCCACACCCCACTCTTGTCTTTAGTCTGTGCTTTGGAGGAGGTTGTAAAGCCTCCCAGGCCTGAAATCCCAGACTCTTCATAACTATTTATGTTTTTCCCTGCCAACTCTTCTTTCCTTTCCCTAAACTTGAGCCAAAATAATAGGAACATGCATCGATAGAACAAAATAGAAAATGCAGAAATGAACCTAAACTTTAACCAAATTATTGCCTTTGTTTCTTACACCTGCTCTTTTAATCAAAGAGCTCCCTCTGCCTGGATTTCTCCCTGCCCCCTGCCTCTAACTCAGCTCCTTTACAACCTCAGCTCAAATGTCCCTTCTTCCATGAAGACTCCAAGTATTATCCAACCTTACCCCCAAATATTACCCCCAACTTTTCAGCTGGAAATGTCCTCCAAAGTCTTTTTCTTTCTTATACAGTGTTGGGTTATTCACTTATTTAAAAAATTCATCTGCGGCAATTTCTTGTTTCTGATTTTATACTACAATCCCATAGAGGACAGGAGCTACATCTCATTCCTCACATTATCCCCAGTGCCTAGCCAAGTGCCTTGACACACAAGAGCTCAATAACTCTTGTGGGAATGAACTGGTTATTCTGAGTCCTTTCTGTAAATTGCAGTAAAGAGAAAGTCTGTGAAGAGAGCCGGAGCTAGTTCTGACAGATACAAGAATAATCCCCAAATAACGGTAATTCATAACATAATTTAGACAGAGAAACAAGAAACCCAGAAAGGGTTTTCTTCCTTAATGTTTATCTTTGGAGGCCTCGTGTGCATTATGGCTATGAGAGTCTTGGTCTTGCTCAAAACTGTTTTGTTTTTCTTCTTTTTCCTGGCCCTCCCCCACCTCACTTTCTTTTTATAATGTTCTTAAAAAGTTGAGAATGGTTTATCTTAGCATTTGTAAGTTTATTTGGGGATGCAATTGCGAAGCTCATCATGTCAGTTTTATGAGAAGTCGGAGTCCATTGTCCTTAGAAAACGAAAATGATTAACATTGATTTGTTTTGTTACCCAATTGTTTAAATTATAATAACTCCCCATCAGGGTTTTTTAAGTACAGCTGTGTTTATGGATTAAGATCTACTGACTCAAATATTTACAGTGTTCCAAAAATTACGAGAACATACAGTGTCAGGAATTTTCCATAGGCTGCTCCCTTGAGTTGGAATGGGTTTCTGTTCGACTTGAAGGGAGACTTTAGACAATTGCAAAGGCCATCAACAGGTCTATATAATTGCATCCCCAGACAGGCACCAAATGGAATGGCTCTGGAGAAGGGAAACAGTGGCCAACATGGCCACATTCACAGTCATCCATGGTGGTATTAAAGGAACAGGCATAGAGTGCTTGAGTCCCTAAGACTATGAAGGACAGACCCTACTAGTCTATACAACTAGCCTGTTGCTTTCATTTAATTCTATATTGCATCAAGATGCCTCTGCCTTAATATATTTAAAGCTCAACTGGCCTAGAGTGGGAACAGAACTCCACCATTTTCTAGTTCTATGACCTGAGTACTTCATCTTTCAGGACTTTCTGTCCTTACCTATGGAATAAGGGTACTTGTGGGAACATGAAGAGATAGCATGATGTACACGTAGTCAATGAACACTCACTGGCTTCCTTCTGCTTTAAACCAGATTCTATCCTTGAAAATACTGGCTTTAAAGTGGTATTTTTCTCCCAGAGGAAGCTTTTAAAGGGTAGAAAGAATACTGTGTTGGCATGTGAAACTAAGGGTTCCAGCCTGTCTCTGTGGTCACCTTGCTGTGGACCTCAGAGAATCCACTTTTCCTCTCTTGATCCCATCATGTTATCTGTTATCTGTTATCTTGTACTCAGGGATCGGCTTCTTTATGGCTGTGCCTGTGCCTTATTTGGACTTGTATTCTGTGTCACAGTGCAAAGTCTATGGTAAGATCTAAAAAGGGGGTTGTTGAAGAAGCTGAGAGAAGGAAGAAGTGAGAGAAGAAAATGCAAACGAAGAAAAGGGAGGAAAGAAAGAATGAAGAAAACAATCTACAAATCTGGGATAAGCAAACTTTTCCTAGTCCATAGGATAGTTTACAGATTGAGAGAGAAAACTAAACAAACACATACACATACTATATTGAATGATAAAATCACATCAATAACATACCAAGATTTTTATTGTACTTAGTTTAAATATCACTTTCACATCTATTATCTAATTTGATCCTGCAAAGTCCCTTGAACTAGTTTGGACAGGGATAATTACCCCCACTCAATGTGGGGTTAAAGTCATACTCATATCATTGAAATTATTCACCCAAGGTCATATAGGCAAATTATGGATTGACGCTATGGCACCTACTTCCCAACCTGAAATGCAGAGCTCTAGCTAATACACTATGCAACTCAGATGCACTGTGGAAATTCGGGGTGGGCGGGACAACAACGCATAAATTTAAACTAAAATAACAAGAAAGAAAATAGTGAGGAATTACATGTTAGATGAATCAGTTATCAAAGTATTAAGGGTCTAGAAAGGGAATTAAATTCACATAAAAATTTCCAAAGAAACTGGCAGAACATAATACGTCTCCTAAAACACTAAACAGATGCTAACTAGTACTGTTTGTAGTATTCTGACAGAGGGTAGACGGGAAGCCATCTGAGGTCAGACATGCCTGCTCTTCAGTACCAACTCAGCTACTTATCCATTCTGTGACCCTGAATCATGTGAAATTTGAGTCTCAGTTTTTAGTCTGTAAGTGGAATTAATAATACCTGCCTTATACAGCAGTTCTGAAACTGAAATATAGTAATCTGTGGGCGACATAATGCATGTTAATAATATGGCCACTATTACAGAAGGGAGAAACATTATCTTTGAAAACGTCCTTGCATTTCTGGGGTGAAGACAGATTCTGCTCTGCCATACTATCATTCTAGTTGAGAACTGTGCCTTCCTGACATTCTCTCCATAGCCTTATAAGGACAAGCATAGTCCCTGACAATCCACCTGACAAGAGATATAGTCCTGAAGAATGCTGAAATGTGGGTAACCCCTCATGGGAACATTCTGTGCCTAGCAGCAAGAAAGGCTTACAGAGTGGCAGTACAGGTTTGTCAAACCCTGCTTGCACCAAGTGCCTCATCTTTCTGGAGACACTCTCACCCAGGAGTTCCAGCCAACATCCTAGCCCTTTTCTGGCTGCCTTTTGTATCAACCTGTGACTGTTCCTGACTCTTTATGAAAGTTAAACCCACCTACAAAAATGTAATTCATTCATCTCTTGTGTTAATCATTCACTTATCCAAACCATCCTGACTGATTCCACATGCCTGGTTCCACGGTGATTTTGATTTAAAAAAAATTTTTTTTTTATTTACTTGATAGACAGAGATCACAAGTAGGCAGAGAAGAAGGAAGAGAGAGAGAGGAGGAAGCAGGCTCCCCGCTGAGCAGAGAGCCTGATGCGGGGCTTGATCCCAGGACCCTGAGATCATGACCTGAGCCGAAGGCAGAGGCTTAACCCACTGAGCCACCCAGGTGCCCCTCCACGGTGATTTTGTACATCAATGATGAATTTAAGGCAAGAGTCACTGAATCTTCATCCTAACAGCTAAGGCCCTAAAGACAACCTGGTTAAAGGAAAGGTTGCGACTGAGTGAAAAAGATCTGAATCTGAATTCTTATAATTATCTCTATGGGCCTAAATTTCCTCATCTGGCAAAAAGAGGTGATCTCTTAAGAAGAGTTCCTGGAAGCACTAGAGAGAGAAGTGTTTAATGCACCCAGCAGATAATAAATTTTCATCACATGTCTCTTTTTCCTTGACATAACTTTTCATAGGAAAAGAGAAGTGGTTGTATTAAGGAGGTGATAAAAAGTCTAAAGAGCTGGCTAAGGTATTAATCTCTCATTTGGCATGTGCACAGTTATTTTTGAACAAATGACTGAAAGAGTGAAAGTCTCCAAGGCTCTTACTGTGTCTTTACTTCTTTGTCCTCTTCAGCACTTCTACAAAAAGCACTGAATAATGTTGAAGTAGATAATTCATATATCTTGAAAACCAAGGAATTACAATATTTTAGATAGATAAGGGCCCATATAATGGCCCAGGACATACCCATTTTTTTCAGGAAGGATCAACATGACATTCTTAGAAAGGATAACTTAGGAGAGGTTAATGAAGAGATGAATTACAATGAAAAGATGATTTACAAAGGTATGATCAGAGTCAGATGCACTGAAAAGAGCCACCACAAGGCTGGCAATAGCACCCTTAGGCCTGAGGGGCTGAGAAGAGGGAACAGCGTTACTAGAGTCTTGAGAAAGCAGACTACTGTTGTAGGAGATAACCCCTGATAGGGACTGTGGTCTTCAGATGAAGGACTAGCAACTGTTCACATGTGGCCTGACAGGGAGCAGAAGAATGAAAATCCCAGTCTACACCATCTCCCTTTCTTCGGTCTCTTTCATAAGTGGGCAAGGGACCTGACTGATACAGCACACACAGGTCGGTCTATTAGGTCAGAGAGCAGAAGAGAAAAGGCAAAATGATGGTGGTGCACACAAAGAACAGCCAACAGACACATCATAACTGAGAGAAAATAGAAGCTTGAGGAAGAATGGTGACTTGCCCACATGAAGGCTCATTAGCAGAGCTGAGATGACAACTATGCTTCTCCAGAGCCCTTACTTTGTGGCAGGCACTATCCATATATTTCCCCTTGTATTAATTAACTGACTGAATTCTTATATCAATCTATGAAGTAGCACTCATAGCCCCCAAGTGAAACTGAAATATTCCACATTAAGTTGTTCTTGATCCAGTTACATAAAATGCCAGAAGCATCTAATCAGAGCTCATGAAATGTTGATAGAGGAGGCAAAACTAGAGTAGAGTAGAGAATGAAATCCAAAATTCCAAACCTCTTCATCTGCTAGAGGGCTGGGCATTAGTCACCTAGTAGAGCTGTAGTAGACAGAACAAGGGTTCCCCAAAGAGGTCTGTGTCCTAATCCCTGGATCATGTGACTGTGTTACATTATGTGTAAAGACATTGCGGATGTGGCTACAATTAGAGGGAGATTATCCTGATTTATCCAGCTGGCTTTTTAATGACATGAGCCCTTAAAAGCTGAGAACATTCTCCAGCTAGAAGCAGAAAACGTGTGGCAGAAGGTTAAGTCAAGCAGATTTCAAGCACAAGAACTGTTCAAAAACAGTTGCTCAATCTATGGTCCAGCCATGTGCAAGGGCTAGAAAGAGGCCTCTAGGAACTAAAGGTGGTTGACACCTGAAATTCTTCCTTACAGTCTCCTGATAATGGCCCAAACCTTGATTTCAGCCTCCTAAAACCTGGAACAGAGAAACAGCTGAGTCTATACAGATGTCCAACCTAGAGAACCATGGGATAATAAATGTGTGTTGTTTTAATACAATTTCTGGTAGTTTGTCAGGGCAGCAATATAAAAACTATACAGGGGTACATGTAACTTGCACTGGATCCCCAGGAGCTCTGAGTTCTATAGACCCATTCTTTTTCAAGCTCTTCATTGTACAGGATACTATGCTACCATATTCCTTTTAAATATTTCTCAGACCCACTGGAGTAGCCCAAATTTAAAGAAAAAATTGACAATACTACATGTTGGTGAGCATGTGGAGCAACTGGAACTCTCATACACTGCTCATGGGAATATAAAATGGTACAACTGGGGCACCTGGGTAGGTCAGTCAGTTAAGCATCTGACTCTTATTTTTGGCTCAGGTCACGATCTCAGGGTGCTGGGATCAAGCCCTGAGTCGGGCTCTGCACTCAGTGGGGAGTGTGCTAAAGATTCTCTCTCTCACTCTTCCCCATCCAAATAAATAAATTAGTCTTTAAAAAAATTATAAATAGTACTACTACTTTGGAAATATTTGTGATAGTTTCTTATAGAATTAAATGTAAGTGGATATTATGAACCAGTAACTGTACTCTTTAGCATTGACCCAAGAGAAATTAAAACACATGACCACACAACAACTTTTACATGAATATTCACAGAAGTTTTATTCAAAATAGCTAAAAACTGGGAACAGCCCAGGTTTACATTAACAGAAGAATGGAAGAAAAAATGTGACAGTTCATACTACAGAATACTATATGGAATGTCCAGGAGAGGCAAATCCATAGAAATAAAACATACTAGAATAATAGTTGCCAGAGGCTGGGGCAGAAGGGAAAGGGAATGAGGAGTGACTGCTAAAACATACAGGATTTCTTTTGGTAGTGTTAAAATATCCTGGAACTAGATGGTGGTGATGGGCACATAACCTTGTGAGTATAGTAAAACACACTGATCTATACAATTTAAAGAAGTCAATTTATAGTTTATCAATTATATCTCTATTTAAAAAACAGCAAAAAAGAACAGATTACAGAAATATACAACATAGGTAAATCTCAAATATTCACACAGCAGGAAAGCAGCTATACACAAAAGAGTAGATACTTTATAAATCTGCTAATATGAAAGTCTGGAAAAGACAGACTATGGTGGAAACAATTTGGAAGAGTTGTGGTTTCTAGGATGATGGGGTGGAGATTGACTATGGAGTACCACGAGAAAACTTTCTGGTGAGATGGTAATGTTTTGTATCTGTGGGTTAAAGCCTCTGCCTTCAGCTCAGGTCATGATCCCAGGGTCCTGGGATCAAGCCCCACATCGGGCTCTCTGCTCAGCCGGGAGCCTGCTTCCCCCTCCCTCTGTCTCTGCCTGCCTCTCTGCCTACTTGCGATCTCTGTCAAATAAATCAATAAAATCTTTTAAAAAAATAAAATAAAAATAAAAAAGATTTTATTGATTTATTTAACAGAGATCGCAAGTAGGCAGAGGGGCAGGCAGAGTGGTGGGGAGGGGGAAGCAGACTCCCCACTGAGCAGAGAGCCAGATGCGGGGCTCCATCTCAGGACCCTGAGATCATGACCTGAGCCGAAGGCAGAGGCTTTAACCCACTGAGCCACCCAGGCCCCCCGGTAATGTCTTATATCTTGATAGGAGTTTGCCTTTATCAAACCTCATCAAGTGGCACACTTAAGATTTATGCA